>JAKTXQ010000271.1:1893-12153 GCA_030582995.1 Candida maltosa
CTTCATGAGAAGTAGTCAATGGACAGTAAGTAGTGAATTCAGTAGTAACACCAGATTGAACAGTTTTGGTCTTAGTAATACCAGTTGGAACAGCGCTGGTTTTACAAGACCCTTTAGCACAAGAAGTGACAGTGACGACAGCAGTAGATGGAGCGTACACTGTGGTCCAGTATGTCGTTGGACTAGGAACTGGTTGAACCAATCCTGCCGCAGCTGCGGATACAAGACCAGCCAAAGCAATTGCTGATTCAAACTTCATAGTTTATTCAAATGATTTGGTGGATGGTGGGTTCCAAAAAAGAAATAAACGAAAGAATTCCAAAAAAAAAAGTAGAACTTTGCAAACTTGATGAAAGATTTGCAGTTCTATTTATACAGCCTCTGACTAAAAAAAAAAAGCTCAACTTGTTAACATAATCCTTTCCACGTACTTCATTTCTTACCAAAAATTAAAAATTAAAAAAAAAAATCGGAAAATTTTGCAGAAAGCAAAAAGAAACAAAAAAAGATTTGCATTTTTAGTTAAAAAAAGAACCATTGGGAAAGTAACAAAACCTCAGCTATTGTGTGTCCTTCGATCATGGAATATTAAGGGTTTTTCGGGGTGTGTTGGAAAATATAGGAATCTAAAATTTTCAGTATGCGCTAGATTTCTTAAATGCAAAATGTTTTTTTTTTGTGAACCATTAAAACAGCAACAAAACGCATCCTAAGACCTATTAGTATGGGATAAAAAACTGTGGATTAGCCACCTCAACCGATTTCACCATGTAGCATGTAATCCTTACTTTGATTATGGGTGGACATGAAAAAGGTTGTTTTTTTTTTTTGTTCTTCTCTTCTGGAAGACGCAAAATGAGAAAGAAAAAAAAATGTGTGCACGCGTCAAAAACCATACATAAGGGTTTTTAGACCGTAGAATTTCATTTAGTTCTGTATTACACAAATCCTACTGCAATTGGGTAAGAAAAGAAAGAAATATTACAATGGCATTGTCTACATGTTTGAAAAAACCATTATTCTAACCGGATAGGAGTTTCAAATAAATTTGTTTCGGTAAAGGGGTGGCCAATTGGTGCGAAAGGCCAATTAACTCATGTACTGTAAACACGTTGAATCATGAAACCACCCCACCCCCTTCTTCTTCACGCCCTTTTAATTTTTGTTGAATTATAATTAGAGCATTCTGTATTGATACTTAAAATGAATTGGGTAAAATTAATGGTAGCATCGGGCGGTGGTTTACAGCAAAAAAAAAGGCGAGGCATTTTTTTTTATGAATTGATCTCTTTAGATAAGTAAACTATAGGGATATGAAAAATTGCAAAGCATTGTGGTTCGTTTCAGGTATATGTTTAGAGGGTTGTTTTTTTTTTTGCATTCAAGCAATGCAAACCAAGGGTGCCGAGTTCCCATTATAGCAATTTAAACAAACAAAAAAACTTAAACGTACATACGTTCATAACAATATGAAACAATCGTTCTATCTATATGTATATAGGTGAAAAAGTTGAATGAAAAAGAAAGAACTCCTAACCATTTTTTTCTTTATTAACTTTCTTTGTTTTTTTTTTTTTGAAATATTATAAAGAAAATCTTCTTCTTTGTCTTCCGTAATGACATGCATTTAACATTCAAAGACCTGAAACGGAACTGATCCATGTGAAAAAAAAAATAACGAATTCTAAGTTTGAAGGACAAAAAGAACGGGGGAAAATGTTTCCCGAAATCTAGTTTACGGAAAGGAGGGGGGACGAAGCGGAATACAAAAAAGCTGGTATTCATTCATTTATTGAGTTTTTTTGTGAACATCATGAAATTTGCATCAAAGAATACTTGGTTCACTTCTTTTCAAGAAAAAGCAGCAATATGTAGGGAGAAAGTCTGGTGATTTACATACATACATAACAATGGGTTTCTTGGGTATCCCTTTAATTCATTCATTGATTGATTGCACACCCCTTCCCCTTTTTTTTTCTTTTTATTCTTGTCCTATGGTTCTCGTATCATTAATACTGGATTGGCTTTGTCGCGATATTGCGTCGTCTTTTTTTTTTTTTGTTCCATTCGTGTAACGGATTTTTTAGTCACTGTAAAGACTATTTCTTGTTCGTTTGTTTTCTTAGTACGAAAAATTGACGAGATGTTTTTAGGGGAATTATTAAATGTTCTCTGTAAATCTTTCGTTAAATCCTTACACAGTTTGGTTTTTTTCATCCCAAATTCGTTTGAAACTTCCTCGTTAATTGGTTGCTCAAAATCCAGTCTCACGTTTTTGTATCTACAAAATTTATGTAGCTCTAGAATGTATCTAACAGCCTCAATTTTCAACAGGAAAGAGTAAGAACATGTTGAACCTTTTAAATTCACATTTGAAACTTCAAAATAGTACTTGCATTTACTTTCCTTCCTTTCCTGTTTCTGGATGGCTAAGATATTTTCCAAAAAAACACCTGAAATTTGAACACAAAAAGAGAAAAAGAAAAGAAAGAAGAAATACAATACAATGAAATCTTTCGGAGAAACTACATTGTTAAATAATAAATTATTATAATATTCTGTACGGAATCAACTTGAAACGAAGGTAGGGCCGGAATCGCTTAATATTGTTAAATAACAATAAACTTGATTTAAACCCAAAAGAGGTTCAGTTTAATTTTTTCCGGTTATGAAATTCTTTTTCTTTTTAAAAAAAAATTGTTAACGATGAAATTCCAGGCCAAAGATATAAAACAAATCACTAATGTAAAAACCAGATCCATTTTCTCATTTAGTCAACAAGCAAGTAAACAAACACGAACATTGGAAAGAAAGAAATGAATTTATCAAATCAGAAATTCAATTGGACATTACACAAACATGAAATTAAGGGTTCGTTTAAACCTGCCTGAAACATTACGTAATATTTCATATTTCTTTCCCTGAAAAAAATTTAAAGGAAAATTTTTCAACTGAACGTTTTACTAGTTTAGTGTTGGATATCAAGACTAGAACCTTGTTGATAGCAATGGTTTAGATTATTATATCTGGTTTATTAATAGTATATTGAAGGATTCTTGTCCTCCTTATGCCGTTCTCTCTCCCTTTAATGTATGTATGTTGAATAAAAGGATATCTAAGAAAAGATGCAAATATTCATATGAAACAAAATGTGGTCCTAAAAATAGAAATTCATTTGATAATCAAGAAGTGATCTGATTAATAATTGAGTAATTTATTGAAATAAAAATTTTTGGTGGAAAATCATTACCAAAAAATTTATAAAATCTAAAATTCGTAAAATGTACTTAGTAATGACCGAAAATCTGTAACTACATTCAACTGTTACTGATTCAATCCAAGAAGAGAGTTGATCAGAGTGTACCATGGGGATAGAGAAGTTGCAAATATCTATTTAACGCGTCTGATTTAATATATCGGATTAAAGAAGCATGACTTTTCCTTAATAGCTCCGATGTGTTTTACATGCAGTATTTGATGCCTTAGCCACAATACCCTTTTTATTTGTTTTTCGTAAAGCATTTCCTTCCTAAGAAATACAAAAAGAGATAAGAAATTGTAATATTAGTCATCAATTGTTAGTTTCCTAACCATCGCGGAAATTAGCCAGTACCCGAAAGATATGCCAAATGATACAAAAACAAAGAAATGTTGCTCATCATCTCGGTAAATTTTTCATATTTTCGAGATGGGTTGAATGAAAAATGATAACAATTGTAAATAATCCCCCCGTATAATCTTTCCATAATTAAAAAAAAACAAACACCACTCAATGATTGCTTTTCATTGGTTGCTTTAGAATGAATTTCAAGTTTGATTATGTAATAAATCAATGTACGTATAAATCAACTGATTCCATACACGGTATATAAATTTTTTTTTTTTTCGTCACCATTAATACATATTTGAAAGCCACAAACCGGTGGGGAACAGAACGAGAGAGAGAGAGGCTTTGATTTTTCTTTGTTTCTTCGTCTGCCTTGTCGTTTCTAGAACGTTTTTACGCACTTTCATTTTCCACAACCATCTCAAGGCGTCATTGCCTGATGATGGCTTAGTTGTATATATTTCTTTGGAATTGAAATTTTTACCATGGTTATGTGTTTCGTTTTGATGGCATTGAATTTTCATTCCAAAAAGTGTTCAATTCCGAAATGGAAGTGGGGAACGAAAAATAATAGAATAAAAATTTAGTTCTTCTTTCTAGAAGATCTACAATATTAAAAAAATATTCATTCTAAACTTTGGCACGTGACCAATCTTTATTTATCACGTGCGGATAATTTTGTGTTAATTTTGATCATATAGAGTGTTGATTTAGCAAGTGAATTGGCAACAATTTTCAGATATGGTTATGCCGTGCCATTACATAAATCTTTCAAAAAGAATTATCTCATCTTCTTTGACAATTAATAAAAAGAATTTTAAATATACGGACACTATCTAAATGGAATATTTGAAATTAGGATTTTCTTTATCAGTCAAGTCGGCAAACTCGTAATTTTCAATATGGCTCATGTCAACTTCTGGTTTGCTGCTTCTTCTGTTGTTTTCTATTCTATAGGAAAAGTAAATAGCAACCAACGTGACCAAAGAGACGCATCCACAAACAACGATAGCGATTTTTGCACCAGTGTAAGAAGGTGCTTGAGTACTGATGAATGTTTGTGGACCAACCAAATTACCAACACAGTAAGCAATTAAGTACATGGCATTAACGGTGACCTTCTTTGTATGACCAGCAACATTGGAAGAAACACACGATAATACACTAATGAAACCAACAGGACCGATCACGTACAAGTAGAACCCGGCCAATCTAACACTTTTCGGTGACGCAAACGCGAGCATACATTCAGCCACGACAGTGATTACTGTGGTTAAAATACCCATCATTAAACGAGATGAAAGATATTTGGCCAAATATGCAAGCAATACACAACCAGCAATTTCGATCGCACCTTGTGGCATCTGCATCAACAATGATTTAGATGTTGAAAAACCTAAATCTTCATTAAACAAAATACTACCAAAACTAGTCAATCCACCATTTGGGATATTGTTGGACAATGCAAACAAGACAAACAACCATGTTCTATGATCTGTCATGGCTTCAATAAACTGTATCTTCTTGAAATGTTTGTTACCGAAACCTTGTTGATTGGTTCTGATTCTTTCAACAACCAATGCTTTTTCGTGATCGTTCAAAAACCAAGCCGTAGCTGGGGTATCTGGGATATGAAGGATAACAAGGAATCCCAAGAAAACTGTCAATACACCAGTAACGATAAACACGAGTTTCCAAGCTGGTAATGTATAACCACCATCGTTTTCATATAATCCATACGCAATCGCCAGTCCAAGAATTATACCCATACCATTACTAGCAAACCACCAAGATGTTCTCAAAAACTGCTCTTCTTTCTTGTACCATTGTGAAGTTATGATTGTGAACGCTGGAGTAACGGCACTTTCCAACATCCCCAAAATGGTTCTCAAAGCAATAAACCCAGGATATTCAGGTACAGAATGTAAAGCTAAAATCATACCCCATAAAATAATAAAAACACCAACAGTTTTAGCAACTGGAAGTCTTTGCAATAAATAAGAAGCAGGGAACTCAAAAGCTAAATACCCCAAATAAAAGGCGGTAGCAGTCCAACTGTACATATCTCCAACCATGTTTAGTTCCTGTCTTAATCCAAGAATAGCAGCCAAGCTGGTGGTTAATTTGTCCATAAATTGGAAACAATATAACAAACACATAAGCGGTAAAAGGAAGAAATCAATTTTTCGTAACAATTTCTTAGCAGTCTGGTCGTCTAACTCAATAGTTTCACCTTGGTGATCAAGCGCAAACTTCATAGCTTGATCAACATCATTGGTGATTTTGACTTCTTTACCATTGGGGGAAACGAATGAAGTCAAGACTTGTACGTTCTTGTCTTTAAGCTGTTCCTTGGTGAACGAAATAACTGGTTCGATGGTATGTGGTGACCCTATATCTTTTTCGTCAGACATGATTTGGAAAGGTAATGGTTGATGTCGAACCAGGATATAATTTCCATCTTGAGATAAATAGTAGACATTACTTCACATTTATAGTTGTGATAGTTAATAACGGAATATATTCCTAGATTTGGCTTTCCGAGCAAAAACACCAAAAAAGGTAATTTGGCCTCAAAAGTTCTCAGAAGCTCGGTTGATTCGTTGTTTTGTGTAAAGATCCCCTCCCTTGTCTTCATTCAATAAATTAGTCAAAAATATTCATAACCCACAATCTCCGTTCTTCGTTAATTAATGCAGACTCACTTGGGGAGTAATTAACAAGGTCTACATTTGAAATCTCACATTATCAGTGCAGAAATTGAAGGTGAATAAAAAAAAAACGATCCTAAAGATGTTAAATAAGATTAACAATTTTAATTTAATATGATTTTTTATTTTTTTGGACAATCATCCAGAGAACCATTTCTCTACTAGCCAGCCGTACAAATGGTTTGTATCTTTGTTTCTTCTAAGCCTGGTTATTTACTGTGAAACTCGAGACTTGTAATATATAATTCGTAATTCGCCGTGGAGAATCAACTCCAACAGTTGGCGGATTAATTAGCTTGACCGCCATTTTCCGTATGTCACACGTCTGTAATTCCATGTTATTGTTAAAATCTTTATCCCCACACTCTAATAATTAATATGGAAATAACTTCCAATTTTTTTTAGTTTTAAAACCGAAAACGTTTCCTAGATTTTGTGAAATAAAATATATACAACGTCTCTTTCTATTATTTAATGTCTATAATTAACATATTTACCAATTCCCATAACCATCTCAAGGTATCAGAAACATTGCTTGATGATGGCTCAAGTATTTATATTTCGTTTTTATCGAAATTCTCAAGTTGGTTATGTCTTTCAATAAGTTTTATGATGGTGTTGAATTCTAAATGTTGTCAATTCCGAAACGGCTGAAACAAAATAAATAAAAAAATACAATAAAAACTTAGCCGTTCTTTCTAGAAGATCTACGATGTAAAATAATACTCGTTATATAATTGTTCACGTGACTTGTTCTTGTTTTTCACGTGCGCAAAATTTTGCGCTTATCGGTGCGCCGTACGGATTCCCGAAAGTACGCGCGATTCTTATCTTAACTATTGAGAGAAAAAAATTTTTTTGTTTTGTTTTGCATTATACAAATAATGGACCATTTCTTTGCTTCTTTTAAGAAAAGAAGAAAATGTATCGACAACCCATATTATGTTTGATTCACGACCATCAGTGTTCAAGTCTCAACTACATGAAATCATTCTTGTTTCGTTAATATGTATTGCTCAATTGTTAACCCAAGCAGGAATCACGATGTCATTATCATCGATGAATATCATTTTGCAATCGTTCACCAATGTTGACCAGTATAAAAAAATATGGTTCATGGGCTCATATGCATTGACTGTCGGTACGTTCATATTGATATCGGGGAAATTGGGTGATTTATTTGGCCTTAAATTGATATTTATGATTGGATGGATTTGGATCACCATATTTAGCATCATCACCGGATTCAGTTATTATGTATCGTCAATCAATTTTTTCATTATTTGTCGTGCACTTCAAGGAATTGGGTTTGCCTTGTTGATACCTTGTGGAATGGGAATTGTTGGTAATATCTACCCCAATGGGAAAAGGAAGAATTTTGTGTTCGGGTGTGTTGGCGCCAATGGTCCAATTGGTGCGTTTGTTGGTGCATTGTTATCCGCGGTGATATCCCAATTGTGGTGGTGGCCTTGGAATTTTTGGATATTAAGTATTTTTACTACTGGGTTTGCCGTGATGTCATATTTATTTATCCCTAAAATTCGAAATAACGATTCCCAGATTACAAGTGTATATGATGCACTCAAAAAACTAGATATATGGGGTTGTGTAACTGGTGTTGCCGGATTGATCTTGTTGAATTTTGTTTGGAATCAAGGTCCAGTTCAAGGTTGGAATACAGTTTACATTATTGTTTTACTTATCATTGCCGTGTTGCTAATTGTTGGATTTTTCTGCATTGAATTATTCGTATCTGAATACCCATTACTCCCAAAACCTATATTCAATATAAAAATTGGGATGATTCTAGCATGTATCAGTTGTGGATGGGGTTCTTTCGGGATATGGCAGTATTATTATTGGAATATCATTTTGAATTTGAGAAAATACACCCCAATCGAAGGCGGGTTAACATACATTCCATTTTTCGTCATGGGTGTTATTGCATCAATGTTAGTTTCATTGATTATCGCTTCTACCAAACCTTCATATATCATATCATTTGCCACGGTTTGTTTCATGGTTGGAGACATCATGTTAGCAGTAACACCTATTCATCAATCCTTTTTCAGATTAACTCTTGGTCAAATGTTTATTCTCTGTTGGGCCATGGATATGTCGTTCCCTGCAGCATCAATTATTCTTTCTGATATTCTACCAAATCATAATCAAGGTATGGCTGGGTCATTGGTATCTACAATGATTAACTATTCAGTTAGTTTATTCTTAGGAATCTCAAGTACTGTTGAAATTGAAATTGTTAAAAAAACTGGTGATGAATTGTTTGGTTATAGAGCTGGATTATATTTTGGTATCGGAGTCGCTGGATTAGGTGTGCTTTGTTCGTTGGTATTTATTTTTATTCAGAAAGATGATGGACGAGGTACCGTAGATTTGATTGAATACCAAAAAGAAGAAGAAATTTCGATAAAACCGGATAAATATCCTAATTAGGAAATAATATGAATGATGTGAAATTTTTCTGTTCTCTCCACGAAAAAACGAAAAACGTAAAAAAAAAACTGTTAACTTCTTCTTTTTTTGTTGTTTCTTCTCTTTTCTATCTCTATCAATGAAATTCCTTTCCACCTTCTTACTCTCAATTGTCCTTCCATTAACATTGGCAAGGACTTTCCATCTTGCTACGAATCAAAATGTCGCATGTTTAGAAATCGATCAGCCAACAACCTTGAAACTTACTAAAACTATCGGAACAGCAAGTGGAGAAAATCCACCAGTCCTAATTTTCAACTACAACGAAAGAAGCTTATTACCTATCCCAAACTTCAATTTCTTAGTCACCGAGAAAAAAATTGATGATTATTTCGATGAAAATGGGTTTTTATTCGACAGAGGAATGATTGGATCTTCATATAATGATATTTTAGTCGATACTTTGGAATATAATGTTGAAAAACCGGACACTTATTGTATTTATTCCCCTGTTATTGATGGATATGAATACCGTGTTGAAATAGACGAACCAGAGGTGTACACGGATAACGTGATTTTTTGCATTGTCAATATTGTTCTGAATTTATTCTACAGTCAATTTTTTAATCGTCATAATAAGGCCATTTTCAAAGCAGTTGGTAAATTCACCTTCATCAAGGTGATAATCTTCAGTATTTCCTTATTGTTGTCTTTGAAATTCAATATTATTCAGTATACCGAATATGCCGTGTCTGCATTGGATGATATTTTCACGATGGTTTTCTTAAGTGGTTACGGTACATTATTCGCCAATTACAAGAACCAAAATTTGAGGAAAATAATTATTGCCACGATATTAACCGTGACTCCATCGGTCTTATCCCGTTATTTTGATTTGAAACAAGATTACATGGATATTGTCATCAATAACGAATATTACCGTGTCGTTAATGGTATTCTTGGTCCCCATAAATTTGACGGATTAAGCGTGTTACAAAGAATCATTCGTGACGTGAGTGTCCACAGATTAAGTCCCGCCGTTGCTTTCCTTTACGGAGTCAGTAAAATGGTCAAATTTGTTATGTTTTTCTATACCATCAGAAAAACACTCGCAACCTTATCTGCTGGTCCTACCAAATCTGCCTACAAATGGACAGTTGCTGTTTGGTTGTTTATTTATCCATTCTTGAGTTTTGCAGGTTATCCTGATTTGGTGTATAACTATTATTCAGTTACTGATTATGGGAAAGTTTTAGCTAGTTATTTATTAGAAACAGTGAGAAACAAGTACATTATTTTATTATTAGATGAGTTTCATTGGGTCATTTTCTACTTGGTTTGGTTTCATGGTAATAATAAAGGTTTGGTAGTTGAAGATATTTCTGCTTCATCATCAACTGAAAAGAAAAATGAATAGGTTTTAGTTTTGTGTAATTTTTTTGTATCTGTAAATAAACAGGGAAAAAAAAAATCAAAACAACGAAAAAAAAAAAAAAAAAAAGATAGAAA
>JAKTXQ010000272.1:0-11950 GCA_030582995.1 Candida maltosa
AGTGTTGCCAGTCAGTTTGGCGGTATCTATTGTGAGATTTTCTGGATGTTTGACGGTATCATTGATAAATACTAAAGACATTGATTTGAAGAACATCGACAAAACTAAAGAGGAGGAAGAATTGAGTGAAGAGGACAATGAAGATGAAGGAGGAACTGCATTAATGTTTTCATTTTCACCAGATTATAGATTAGAATTTGTGATTAAAAGTTTGATTGGGTCCAGAGCTAAATTACAAGATGTTCCTAAGATATCTTCATTGATTGAAAGTAAGTTAAGAACATGGTTTCATGAAAGATGTGTTGAGCCTCGATTTCAAGTGGTTAGATTACCTTCGTTATGGCCAAGAACTAAAAATACAAGAGAACCAATAAGTAAAAAGACGGCAGTGAGTAGATCAGACTCAATGGTGCTGGATAACTTGTAAATATAAGGTAGTGGGACATTTTGTTGTATAGAACATGGTGTACTGTCAAATCAGTTTACAAAAAGTAGGTTTACGCAAATCTCACGTGACCAATTAATAATCATACTTAATTGGGGTAAAATACAAAAAGGGATCGAATATCTTACGAAGATGTAACAAAAAGTAGTTTGTTTGTTTATTTACACTTTATTCCATCGTCAACATATACGGAAAAAGAATGTAGATATTGATTATTTTTATTATTATTACTAAACCTGTAAAAATAAACCGAAAAAAAAAAGTTTCCCTCATCATCATCATCTTCTGCTAGCACATTTTTTTTTGTTTGTACAAGAAAAAAAAAAAATTATTCACTTCATTCAGTAAGGGTTTCATTTTCCTCTTTCTTTTTTTTATATATTTTCGAAATCAACTTCATTTCCAAACATGGATTCAAATTTGATTCTAGAATGTTTTGCTGGAACATTACAAACGGATCCTAACTTAAGAAATCAAGCAGAATCAAAATTAAAAGAATTATCCGTGTCTCCAGGTTTTTTAGGAGCATGTTTGGATATTATAGACAATTCTTCAACTCCAGTTCATGCTAAAAAATCAGTTGCCGTTTATTTCAAAAACAGAATCATCAAATACTGGAACACTAAAGATAAAAAATTTCAAGTCGATAATGATGAAAAACCAATTGTTAAAGATAGACTTCTACCAGTTATTATCAACTGTGATTATAATGTCAAGCAACAGTTGATCCCAGTTTTGAGATTATTAATTGCTTTGGAATTTGATAATTGGCCTGGTTTATTGGATCAAACTGGTCAACTATTACAGCTGGGCAACCTGGAAGATTATCTTTACAATGGTATGCTTTGTTTTGCCGAAATTTCCAGAAAATACAAATGGGTAGACAATAAAGAAAGGGAAAGAAAATTGTATCCAATCATTAATCAAGCTTTCCCTCATTTGTTAACTATTGGAAATGCCATTGTTGCAAATAATGAAATGACTGAACTTAGAGCTGAAATTTTGAAGTTGATTTTGAAACTGTACAAGTTTGTCACTTATTACGACTTACCAGAACCTTTACAATCTAAGGAGTCAATTCTTACTTGGGGTGAATTTCATGCATCTGTTATCAATATGAAACCTCCTTCCTATGTGGTTGATTCTGATGCCCTGGAACAAGAGAAACTGTTTTTACAAATCTCCAAATGTTACAAATGGGCCATCGCAAACATTTACCGTTTGTTTATTCGTTATGCATCATCAACTGAATTAACCAGAAAATTCCACTATAAAGAATTCCATGATTTGTTTTTGACTGACTTTGTGCCTCATTTTATTGGCCAATTTTTGAGTATTATTGAAGAATTCTGTCAAGGTAAAAGATGGTTAGGCACTAGTGCTATTTTCCAAATTTTAGAGTTTTTGAGTCATTGTATTGTCGAAAAAACAACTTGGACTTTGGTTAAACCATATTTGGAAACTTTGATCACGTATTTGGTTTATCCTATCCTTTGTCCTACTACCCAAGCGTTGGAAATTTACGAAGAAGATCCACAAGAATATATCAATTTAAATTTTGATCAAACTGTTGAATACGATAGTCCTGAAAACGCGGCATTGGGATTCATCGAAACTGCATTATACAAAAAACCAAAATCTACTTTACCTCCAATATCTAATTTTATTTATCAACAATTGACAGAATTGCAACTGCAACCAGAAGAAACTTTGGAAATCGCCCAGAAAAAGGAAGGTGCTTTGAGAATTTTAGGGTCTGTTTCTGGATATTTACCTCAAGACAATTCTATCGAGCCAATGTTGGCTTCATTGGTAGTACCATGTTTGAATTCTAAATTTGAATTTTTACAAGCAAGAGCTATCAGTTCAGTCAGCCAATTTTCTGGCATTCCATTCAGTAATCAAGAAACTTTGAGTGCTATTATTCACGGAATTTTAAGAAATTTCGATTCGAACCAGGAAATCAGTTTACCTGTTCTTTTTGAAAGTGCTTTGGCAATTCAAGCATTTATGTCGAATGAAGAGTTTAAACAAGTTTTGGCAAACATTGTTTTGCCAACCATGTCCAAATTGTTGGAATTATCAAATGAAATTGACAGTGATGCTATATCTGTTGTCATGCAAGAATGTGTGGAAAATTTTTCTGAACAATTACAACCTTTCGGAGTTGATTTAATGACCAAGTTGGTGCAACAATTTTTGAAATTAGCCCATGAAATTAACGAAGCTGCCAATGCCGATATTGACGATTTTGATGGAAACGACAATGGCGACAAAGTTATGGCAGCTGTTGGTTTTGTCAACACCATGATTACTGTGTTGTTATCTTTTGAAAACTCGAGGGAAATTTGTCTTAAATTGGAAGAAATTTTCTCTGAAGCTATCCAGTACGTTTTCGCTAACGATTTGGATGATTTTTTCGCTGAAATAGGGGAATTGATGGAAAACTCAACATTTTTATTGAGATCCATTAGTCCTATTATGATTAAGGATTTCCACATGCTTTTCGAAGCATTCAGACAAGGTTTGGCTGTCGTTTATTTTGAAGAGCTTTGTCCACCGTTGAAAAACCTTATGTTGTACAATAATCAAGACGAATTGAACAATCAATTGTTTGAAGTTTTCCAAATTGTCGCCTCCAGTGACTACAATGATCTGATTGAATTACTTGAATATTTACAATTTTTCATTCTCACATTGAAAGAACAAGTTGCCCCATATATCGGAGGTATTCTTGAATTTATCAGTGGTATGGATTTGGAAAATAGATCATTAAAAGGGTCATTTGCCGTTAACACCATCAATGTGATTTTAGCTGCAATTATCTGGAGTTCCCCTGATGTTTTAGCTTCTATGCCTCAAGGTTGGTTTGACATTTGGGTTCAAATGACTCCTACTCGAGTTTACGAGATTAAATTATACATTCTTGCCATTTGCAAGATCCAAAGCATAGAACCACAAGCGGTGTTGGAAAGTAAATTGGAAACATTAGTTAAAGCATTACCACTGGCTGAAGAGAAATTGGCATCTAAAAGAAGAGACTTTGACGTTTCAGCCATTGGATCCGTTGCCGATAAATTTGGCGACGAAGAGTTTAACGGACAAGAAGACTACGACGACGACGAACAAGGTGAGATCGATGACTATCACGTATTTGGGGCTGGAAACTTTATTAGTAGTAAAGATGACGAGGTGTATGAAGATCCGTTAGCAGTCACACCATTGGACGATGTTGATGTATCTCAGTATTTGTAGATACACATCATACATATATATATATAGTATTTCTTAGTTTTTTCTTACCTTCTTTGCTTTTTTTTATCACAATATTTATATAGACTCTTTTATTAATTTTTGATATTCACACGTGACTACATGTCGGAAAAAAACAAAGCTTACGTAATTTATTTTTTTTCTTTCTCATGGCTGCGCGACACAAAATGAATAATCCTTCATTGTTTTTTTTTAGGGACCCACGTTTTTCCTTCAAATTAAAAAAAGAAAGAAAATAATAAAAAAAAATTTAAATTTAACTTTTCTACATAAAAGTATAAAAACAATACAATGTCCTGATGAAACTCACAAGATAATTTGCTTAAACTGTTTTCTTCTTCTTCATCTTATAATAACTTATCTTCAATATGAGATTATTGGTTGTTTTTTGCTTGCTTGCAAGTGTTCATTCGTTAAACATTTTGATTTCAAATGCCGATCACTGGGTCGCCAAGAACCCTAGATATTTGAAATCATATCTCACAAAAAAGGGGCATACAGTCAAACTCATTTCTTCCATTTCAGATTCAGATTCTATGCCTTTATCTTCTGAAAATACTCCAACCGATGGTCCATTCCATCACTTGCTTCCAGTGCACCAATCATATTACAAACACTTGCTTAATCTTAAAAGACCGAAACACGTGGTTATACCAGACAAAGTGGTACAAACTAGTCAGTTTGGACAGGATCCATTGGATAGCGATAGTTGGTATGTTAACTCAAGTCCGTTGAATGCATTACAAGTTGGTCTTCAGGTGATTTTACCAAACTACTACCCAGACTTTGAACCAGACTTAGTTATCATTGGTCCGAATGAAGGTTGGGAGAATCAATATTTGGTCGAATCCATGATGAAATCAGTTGAAGGTGTGTCAGTGCTTGCTGTATCCACTGAAGATGCACATGACGTTTACTATCTTGATGAAAGATATTTCCATGTCAGTGACAGTTATCATCACCAGTTGAAGAAACATAATGTGTTTACTAAAAATATTAAATCCATAAACAAACTGATTGGGAAAATTATTAATGCCATGGATGGTTCCGAAGCTGTGAGCGCCCATGTGAAGTTCCCTTCATATAATCATCACGATTCACAATGTGTGACATCTCACAAGCTGGAAACTAAGTTCAAACAAGTTCACTCGATAAGAGTTGATGCACCAAAGTATAAACTCAATTTTAAAACAGAGAGAGATGGTAACGTGGTGAAAATTGTGGGTGCTGATACAGCCAGAGATGGATTTTTCAAAGAAACTCACGCTCAGCAATTGTTACTGGAAAGCGTTTCAGAAGAAACCCTCAAAGGATTGATGAAATGTAAAGTGGTTTTAGAAGTACATCATGGTAAGATTAATTTATGAGTCAACATGCGTACATATATATATATATAGAATTTAATTTAATGGTTTAATTTTGGTATTCAATTAATTTCGTGATTACTGTTTGTATGACTTTCCATCTCTACAACAGTGGTCTCTTCATCTTCTGGGACACTATCTTCAGCATGAATCCATTTCTTCATCAACTTTACCAATAAGTTGGCTACCACTACTTGTTCGGCTTGATAAAGAACTAACGGTACCAACAATATTCCCAACTTCGGATTATGGATTCCATATTGTGAAGAAACCAACGACACACCCAAAGCAGCAGTCTTTGCAGGTCCGCAAAGCATAACTGCAACGGTGTCTTTTCTGCTGTAATAAAATGGTCGCAATACTTTGTAGCTGTACGAGTACAACGTTGAAGAAGATTTTGTAGGTTCTTCATAAAACCATTTCTTGACCCAAAAAGGACGTGAATACACAAACGTTAGTACCGTGAAAAACAAGTAAACACCAATGTTAAATAATAACACAAATACAATCGAGGCATGACTAACACTTGTGAATGCATGTTGAGCAAAAGCGGTAGAGAATGACTGGAACATGATTAACAATAACATGAACGACGACACTTTGTTCAATTTGAAAGTGGTGACACACCATTTGCATTGTCTAGGGAATATGTTCTGTACCACTTGACCAACAAAAAGTGGAACAAACACCGACAATCCAATCTGTTTCATGATATTGGCATACAATTGCTGGATTGTAGTATCTATCCCTGGTTGATGGGTAGGGTTACCAAACTCCCATGTTCCACGCAAATACATCTGCAACACGGCGGGTGTGACGAAAGCACCCAATAAGTTACCAAGGAACACCTCACATAATGTCAAAATATCGTTTCCATCGGCTTGTTTGGTCATGATAACATTCGACGCAACAGTGGTGGGACACGAATGGGTGACAATTAACCCCACCAATAACCAGTCGTCGATTTGACCGTCGTGACTGGCTTTGATCCCCAGCACAATTCCGTATATAATCGAACTTGTGATAAGAAATGACATGGTTAAAACAGTAAAGTGCGATCTCCAGTTTGCTATGTTTGCAAGTAACAGTTTTGTTGACATCGATATACCACTGATAAGAAAAATAATAGCCACGGCACCATAACCAATAGTGTATTCAGCTCTGATAATACCACCTTGCTTGGCAAATTGCGGATAAGAATGTGCTATAGCAATGAATGATCCTAACACAAGATAAAACCATTGTCCAATAACAATTGAGAATATTTTAAAAGCCCAAGTATATACTTTAGACTGTTTGAATGTTTTCACCAGCATAATTAGTTCTTAAGAAAAGAGTAAAATTGGTTTGTTTTTTTTTTCCATTCTGGGGAAATACCGGAATATTCATGGCTTTATATATATTATCAAACAGCAATGTTCTTATTTATAGTTTGTAACTATCGGAACGCTCTTGACAGAAAGAACAATGTCAAAAATTCGATCCGTCACAAAAGAAAACGAGAAACAGTGATGCCTTACGTCAGTGTTTTTCTGTCAATTTTTTTTATTACAACCGAAATAGGCGCGCGGCATTGCAAAATCATGAATATATTAATACTCTTTCACACATCATACCCTCGTGCTATCCCTTTTCTCCCGTCTTCAACAAGTGACCCTTCTTGATGTTCTTCTTCCTTGTAATCACTTCCTAACCCGGTCCATTCTCGGTTCTGTAAATGGATTGCCGAGGTACTGACGGTTCCTTTAATAGCCACTACATTGGAGAACCTCTCCACCAACTGATTGTCACGTGAATTTGTATCATCTTGTGTCACCATCAAATGATTAATCTGTCTCAATGGTCTGGCTGTACTGACATATTTACCCGTAACGGGATCAAATTCTGGAGGAGCATCTTCAGTCTCATCGTCATCATCACTTTCTTTATTCTGAATAACTTCATTCCCGTATTCCTCCAACACACTGTGATAGTCGGTGACCCACTTACCGGTCCATGACAACTCGTCACTCAACCCAAGTAATAACTCGTACGGCGTCACAATCGGTTTGTAGTACTCATTACTCTGATCTATAATAATCCCTTGGTGGTCACATCCAAGAATACACCAGATATCGACACTCTCAAAATTCGCCAATTTGGCCACGTTCGGTTTCCCTACTACAAAAATGTAATGTTTCTTGCCCGCTTCTTTAATCTTTTCTTTGATGGTGTTGATTAATACTTTGGTATTGGCAAGCGACAATGTATTGACCAATATCCCCACGGTCCCGGCCATTCTCGCCTGGTGCACGTACTTGTATCGTCTCATAAGATTCGGGAATGGCCCCGTGGAAACAGACTGGTCGGCAGGATCATACACTGTGACTCCATTGAATCTAGTTGTCAACTGTAACAATCGTGGTGATTCTGGGACGGTGATATGAAATAGTTCGTAGTCGGAGAAATCAATATCAGCGGAGAAACTTCTGTTGAAACTCTTATGCACTGATGGTTGTGGTGAGTATCCGACCAAATGCGACTTCTTATTTTGTGGCAAATCAGCAACCTCAATGTCGTACTCGTTCAACTGACTAGCAATTTGACGCAAAACATATGTATGCGGCGCATCAGCCATCAACACCACCTTCTGGTCCACTGAGTATGTTTGCTTGAACGTATCCACAGCTGCTGTGACATCAATCCTTGGTTTGCCGAGCACAAACACTGCATCCAATTTATCAATCTCGTTCAAGCATGCATCTCCAAAATGCACCACCAAATCGCTCTTGACGTGTTCGGCTGCCACTTCGTCAACACAACAAGCGGAATATGATGTGTCTGCTAGTATCCATAATCTCTGTGTTTCGGTGGTGGTTGTTGGTGTCTTTGATTCGCAAGATCCTTGGCAACAACTGTCTGTGCCACTATCACATCTAATGGATTGTGGATCTATTTTCAATTCACGTTGCAACTCGTGCACAATGGTAGCAGAGTCACACACCAACGTATCTGGGAACTGTAACGTTATACGTTTGTATTTGAACTCGCCCGTGTCGATGTTTTTCTGGGATAGACACTCGACTAGTTCTTGCAATGAATAATATTCCCATATCTTGGATCTGACTTCTTGTGTGTCAGATGGGTTCTTAAGACCTAGATGTGATCTTTCTTTGGTGACTGTTTTCACTTTATCGTATGCGAACGACAAATCATCTTGATATGTGGATAAAGAAGGTGCAATGATACTATCTGACATGGTGTGAAGCTGCGATGATGACGATGAGAACCAAACAAAAAAAAAATACCGGAAGAAAAAAAAGAAACGATGGTCAGCGCGCTGGATCCACTTTTTTTGGTGCTGTCTTTGAGTTGCAAAAAATCTATATCTATATTTCTACCTAATTAAAAAAATATACTTACAAACACCAACATATTGGTTATCACCACAAAATTAGATACACTGTATGCTTTCGACGAACCATTCTTATGTTTGGGTGACGACCGATTGAACGCACCATCGGATCCAACAATCTCAATGTCTTCCTTTTCCGTGTAGTAAGCTTTGGCCAAACTAATTTCCAAGCCTTCCAAATCGTAAACCACATACAACTCCCGCAATATATCTTGTCCGATTATCATGTATGAAGATTCGTCTGGTGTATCCAGCTCGGAAAACGACAAATAACATCGGCCATAGTAACTGTATGCAAATTTGGACATCGGCATCTTGATGGTTGAGTTGTTGATCGTCCATGTCAAGTACGTCTTATCAAGAAGCTTGCAATCAACGTAGTAGTTGGAATTGACAACCCCACCACCCAACGTCTCGGCAAGTTTAGTTAACGTCTTGTTCAGAAACCCAGTGAATGTGGTACCGCTGTCTAATAACACTGCCATATCAGAAACCAATTCTGTTGATGCAATGGTGTTTTTATCACTTGAGACCAGCATTGAATCAAGTTTCACTATGACTTGGTTTCGAAACAGTGTGAAGTTCACTAACATCGGTGCCGTGACAAGTTCGTTTTGGTACTTCTCATGATCAACGGCACCAAATAACACCACCCCACTCTTTGCCTGTGCATCGTTCAAGTACAATGAGTACATCCCTCGGTCAATTATCCCTTGATTCTTCAATTTCTGCAAGAAGTTTTCGTACGGCTGACCGCCTCCTAAAACCACCAGCTCCACCCCAGGTAATCCGAGTCCCAATGTACCCATGACATCGGCACTGGCATTGGCAAGTCCAAATGTCACATCATGGATAACAGCACTCCCGACTGAGACAGAATCATCACCGAAATAACCTCTAGCAAATGTACCATCAGCATAAGTGATATCAAATGTAGAAGTGTTCTTCAGGAATGACGTTGAGTTGGATTCGTCGAATGACCCAAATGATTTGCACGTATTTGAATCGGCCACCGCCCAACCAGACACCGTTGCATCATCATCGTCATCATACGTTGTTTGTGATCGTTGGTAACAACTGGCGTCGCTTGATGTAATCCATAGATCCGCAGACCCCGTATCAACCAGCACAACGATCGTTTCGTTGTTTGAACCAAACCCCAACTCAGCGAAGTAGAATCCCACGTTGTTGGTGGAAAGTAATGGCATATTCACCAGACCGTCTTTTTTCACCAACACTCCGTCTGTCCCGTCGTTCACGTTGAAGTTCAATTTCAAAGATCCACCTAGCGCTAGCGCGCTATAGCACCACACAAATACGATTATCCACATATACTATTATTCAAGTGGATGTTTTAATTATTGCACCAAAAAACTCAGTATTTCAAGAAGTATAAGTAGATACGATTTGAGGCTGTGAAATGAGAAACAGAGGGAAAAAAAAGGGTCATCATCATCACTGTGTTGCTGTTCGTAGAATTGAATAACATTCCTGGTTCTTACAAAGCGGAAGATTTTTTTCCGTCCGTGCGCGCCGTCGCTGGCGGGAGTGAGAAAATATTGGCGACGAAATATGTATAATATTGAAAAAAATCTAGTTTCTATGGAAGAGTCGAGTAATGATACCCCAGATCGAGTGACGTGCTTCAACAAACGGCCAGACAATCACAAAGAAGATTGAACAGAACAACCATTTAATGATAATAATGATAAATCCGAGCAAGAAATTTGGCGAGAACACATAAGGACTGGCGGATAGCGGAACAGGGATGATAATCGCAAAAATGATTGCCAATGTTGCCACCAATATACTGTACTTCTTAAACTGCCTGTCCAAATGTTTGTGGTCAATTTCCGCATGCAAATCCATATCCAATTCCGAATCTTGGGATTCTTCGGCGATGCTAATATCGGAAGTCTTGGAATCAGTAACAGTTTCGTCACGGTGTTCGACTTTTTCGTTGTTTTCAGTGCTTGCCAAACTTGTTCGTTAACCTTTTTGTTTATGGATGGAAACATAGTTACACTTTATATTTAGTTATACTGGTAAATGTTAATTGCAAATTTGTTATTTAATTTTGGGGTTTTTGTTTTTCGATTTCCCATTTTTGTGTCTCATTTGGCTGCAATATCACGTGAGAAGACATCACTCATAAATAAGCGCGTTGATAAGAACCATAAAAAAAAAATAATGGAAAAAAAATCAGAAATCAAAAGTAACATATATTTCATAACACACTATCCACACTTTTTCTGTGTTTTTTTTTTTCATTCATTTCCCCATTATAAAATCACTAATCCTTGATATGAGCAACGGTGATAATGTGTCAATCCATTCTTCTATTTTTTCCAAACTAGTTCCGCATAATAAGTTAGGGACGTTATCATGTATTTCACTAATTGTTAATAAAATCATTGGTACGGGGATTTTCCTGAACCCATCACCTATATTCCAATACTTGAATGGGAACGTGGGACTTTTTTTGTTATTTTTCATTATTGGTGGGGTAATAATTTTTAGTGGATTACTCATATATATGGAATTTGCATTGAATTTGCCATTTAAAAATGGTGGTGAATTGAATTATTTAATCAGAGTGCTACCTAATCCAAAAGGATTGATTGGGTGTGCATATTCGTTTTCCATTGTCCTTTTGGGTTTTAGTTCCGGAAACAGTTTTGCATTTGGGAAATATATCTTGTATGCTGCCACGGGTAAGGATACCGTTGATGATAATTTAGTTAAATTGATTGGTGTGGGATGTATATCATTTTGTTGTTTTCTTCATTACAAATTCCCTAAAGGAGGATCCAATTTGTTTAATTTCTTGGGAATATTTAAAATCATGATCCTTGTTTTAATTATCATCATTGGAGTGGTTGCGTCGTTGGGGTTTTTAAATATTGAACCGACAAATAATTTTGAAAACATATGGTCGTTCCAAGATGGCACTAAACCAAGCATATATTCAACTTCTGTGGCCTTGTTGGAAGTGATTTATTCTTTTAAAGGTTGGGAAAATGTCAATTATGTGTTGAATGAAGTTGATAACCCGTATCATATATTGACTGTTGCGGCACCATTGGCGGTGTTGTTGACAACTGTCTTATATTTTTTCGTGATATTGTCATATTTGGTAGTGGTACCTAAAGAAGATATTTTATCGAGTGGGGTATTGATTGCCGGGATTTTCTTCAACAAGGTTTTCGGTGAAAGTATAGCATCAAGATTGTTACCCGTGATTATATCACTTTCGAATTTGGGAAATGTTTTGGTGGTATCTTATGCCCATAGTGTGGTCAATCAAGAATTGGCTTATAATAACTATCTTCCATTCAGTCGTGTTTTCCAAAATTTCAATTATTCGTTATTATTACATTGGGTGGTGACTGTTGTTGTGTTGGTTGGTCCACCAAGTTCAGAAATTTATGAATTTATTGTCAATTTGTATATTTACCCAGGAACTTGGATTAA
>JAKTXQ010000273.1:0-11868 GCA_030582995.1 Candida maltosa
AAAAACTCTTTAAAAAAAAAAAAAAAAGAGTGTCTGTGAGAAAATGGCAATTGACACCCCCTCTCTCCCCACACTTGAAATTGGTTATAAATTCAATTGCCTTTCCTGTTTTTCCAGTTTCCCACATTTTTTTTTTGTTATCCCTTTTTTTCCCTTAAATAAGCAATTCTACAATCAACAATGTTCAAGAAAGCTTTACCATTAGTCACTAAACTTACCACCCCAAAAGGTCTTACTTACAACCAACCTTTGGGTTTGTTCATCAACAATGAATATGTCACTCCAAAGCAAAACAAAACCTTTGAAGTCATCTCCCCATCATCTGAAGAGAAGATTACCGATGTTTACGAAGCTTTACCTGAAGATATTGATACTGCCGTTGAAGCTGCTAGAGAAGCTTACAACAATGGATGGGCAACTGGACCACCAGAAGAAAGAGCTAAAGTCTTATTCAAATTGGCCGACTTGGTTGAAGCAAACGCTGAAACTTTGGCCCAGATTGAAACCTGGGATAACGGTAAATCTTTACAAAATGCCAGAGGTGACGTTGCCTTGACTGCCGCCTATTTCAGATCCGCTGGTGGTTGGGCTGATAAAATCTTGGGTAATCAAATCAATACTGGAAGCACTCACTTCAATTACACTCAGAGAGTACCAATGGTCTGTGGACAGATGTACGTATAACTTGTTGTTGTTGTTGTTTTTTGAATTATTTTTTTTACTAACAAAATTTTTTTGACCGTTGACGGTCACGTGAAACTTTCACATGATCAACACGTGAAAGTCACGTGAACCGCACGTGATCGGCTTAAGTATTCCCTGGAACTTCCCGCTTTTGATGCTATCCTGGAAGGTAGCCCCAGTATTGTACGTATACCGTTGTTTTCACATCCTGGAGATTGTTCTGGAGCTCAGAATCGGTGTTTTAGTATGAGCATTTAATCTCCAGAGGTCAATTTTTTTCAGATTTTGTGTTCAAAAAAAAAACGTTTTTTTCGCACCCGCAAAATTTTTGCGTGCGCGCGCACAAAAAAAAAGTTTACAATCTTTACTAACACAAACATTTCTCTAGGGCTACTGGTTGTACTACTGTTTTGAAACCTGCTGAATCTACCCCATTGTCTGCTTTGTATCTTTCCCAATTATTGGTTGAAGCTGGTATGCCTAAAGGGGTTGTCAATATTGTTTCTGGTTTTGGTGCTACTGCTGGTGCTGCTATTGCCAAACATCCAAAGATTGAAAAAGTTGCATTCACTGGATCTACTGCTACTGGTAAAACTATTATGAAATTGGCTGCTGAATCCAACTTGAAGAAAGTTACTTTGGAATTGGGTGGTAAATCACCAAACATTGTTTTCAACGATGCTGACTTGGACAACACTATTGGCAACTTGGTTCTTTCTATTTTCTACAATTCTGGTGAAGTTTGTTGTGCTGGTTCCCGTCTTTTGGTTCAATCTGGTGTCTACGATGAAGTTGTTGCTAGATTCAAGGATGCTGCTGAAAACCTTAAAGTTGGTAACCCATTTGACGAAGACACTTTTATGGGATCCCAAGCTAGTGAAGTCCAATTGTCCAAGATTTTGAGATACATTGAAGAAGGTAAAAAAGAAGGTGCTACTGTTGTCACCGGTGGTGCCAGACCTTCCGGTAAAGGTTATTTCATTAAACCAACCATTTTTGCTGATGTTAACAGAGACATGAGTATTGTCAAAGATGAAATTTTCGGTCCTGTTGTTACCTTGATTAAATTCGACACTGTTGAAGAAGCCATTGCTTTAGCTAACGATACTGATTACGGTTTGGCTGCTGGTATTCACTCCACTGATATCAACAAATGTATTGAAGTTGCCAACAGAGTCAAAGCTGGTACCGTCTGGGTCAACACTTATAACGATTTCAACCCAATGGTTCCATTTGGTGGTTTCAGTGCTTCCGGTATTGGTAGAGAAATGGGTGAAGAAGTTTTGCATGAATACACTCAAGTTAGAGCTGTTAGAGTTAAACTTAACCCACCAAAGTAAAAGTATTTAAAAAAAGATCAGGAATCTTCTATTTTGTAGTGTGTGTTTTCAACAAAAATATATATACATATGTATATTTCATGATGATATCCAGTAGATTGTCACCACCTTTGTTTTTTCAATTTCCAACGTGATACAACCATCTTTTTTAGAATCCCATAACGCGATAAAGTCTGATTGTACTTTCAAGTCAAACGAATCGTTGTCTTTTGTGAATGTAGTTGCTTGAACGATGAATTTATGTTTCGACGATTTCTCCTTCAAAGCCTCCCCAATCTTATCAATCAAATGCTTTGAATCCAACTCAACATTCTCTTCAATCAATTTGACTATGAATTCTTGAGTGAATGGAGCTTCCACACTGTCTGATTTATTGATGATTTCAACTCCAACCATGGTTATCGGAAGAAGAAGAAGAAAAAATATCCGATAAAAAAAAAAAAAAATATTTGTAACAGAATTTTGAAACTTAAAATTCCTTTTTTTTTCTTTGGTTTTTTTTTTTTTTTTCTTTTTCTTTTTATCGGGATTAGTAATGATGAAAAGCTTTTTCAAAAGAAGGGACGAAGATGAAGGATCCATCGCGTCGTCGAATTTTCAACAGTCCGACTCAACCTCTATATCTTCATTCACTAGTACAGGATCCAAAAAAAATATCACCTTAATAAAATGCCACACCCCGTTTGAAAAACCAATAAATCCGGTAAAACCGCCAGTGTTTGACCTTGACGAAGGACAACAAGAAAAGTATGAACAATTATTAGCACATTTCGAAGAATACATCACGAAAGACATCCCAGTGAATGACCAACACAACGCTCCTACCCATCCGTTGTTGGAAGAAGAATTAGCTTGGTTGACGAAAGAGTGTTTTTTGAGATACTTGAGAGCTACAAAGTGGAAGTTAGATGCCGCCATCAAGCGTTTAGAGGATACCATGATATGGAGAAGAACATTCGGTGTAGTCGATATTCCAGGTCATACTGATCCCAAAAAACTAATCACCCCTGAATTAGTAGCCGTTGAAAATGAAACGGGGAAAAATTTAATTGTGGGTTATGATTTAGACAATAGACCGTGTCTTTATTTACGTAATGGGTATCAAAACACATCTGCTAGTATTCGACAAGTCCAACATTTGGTGTTTATGCTTGAACGTGTCATACAATATATGCCACCTGGTCAAGATAGTTTAGCATTGTTGATTGATTTTAAAGCTGCACCAGCAGAGTTGAATTTATCCTCCAAATTTCCTTCGTTATCCACATCAAAGCAATGCTTGCATATTTTACAGAGTCATTATCCGGAAAGACTAGGAAGAGGGTTGTTTACTAATATCCCGTGGATTGGGTACACTTTTTTCAAAGTGGTTGGTCCGTTCATTGATCCATATACTAGGCTGAAAACGATCTATGATCAACCGTTTGAAAATTTCGTTCCAAAAGAGCAATTGGATAAAGAATTTAACGGTATGCTAGATTTCGAATATATTCATGAAGTTTACTGGCCGAAAATGAATGAGATTGCTGAGAAAAAGAGAGAAAATTATATGAATAATTTCCAAAAATTGGGTTCCAAAATTGGATTGAGTGAATATGATTTAAGATTAGAATTATAGAATATATATATACAACGATTAAAATTTTATTCACTTTTTGTACAAATATTGAAGCAAAAATTTGATTAAAATAATTTTCAACCAGACTTGTAGAAAAAGATACATGAAACCTCAAAAGTTGTTGTTTGCTTCCGTTTTTTTGTTTAGTGTTATTATAAAGGCTATATTAAACACTCAAACACAACAGAATGCGGTTATTTGGTATTTATGGACCATATATCAATGAACCTCACCAAAGATTAAGTCCACATTACACAAAGACAAACAAGAAAAAAATGTACTTATCAACTTAGGATACTAGAATTTATTTTTGGTTTTGTGTAATATTCAAATTTGGCGCAGTGGCTGTCATTGTCGCACATCTTTTACCCCTGCAAAGGTCGATCCTGCTTCTACACATTATACATTTTTTATTCACATTTTCAAAATTGCCTACATATTAAAAGACAAGCTTTACTAACTTACAAACTTTGTTCTACTACTTGTGGTGTAATTTTTGTCTATCAATTATTTATACCCTCGAAAAATTTTTTTTTCGTATTTTTTTTTTGTTTTTTTGGGTTTACTCAACAACCAAACCATGTCGTACGTGTTAACTGCAATTTCCCACGATGATGTCCAATTCGATCAAACAACGTTAGACACGATAGAAAAGTTTGTCGTGGACAACTTTTCAGAAACTACGTCGTCCAAATTATCACCACGTGCATACGACTACACTGTCTCTATCGATGACTACGAACATGCTAAACAAACCGTCAAAGAGTTTTCCATCTCTAAAAACTTCGATTTAATCCTCCAATCCGTATCCACCAGAAAGAACAAGAAGTTATTTATTTTCGATATGGACTCGACGTTAATTTACCAAGAAGTCATTGAATTAATTGCAGCCTATGCAGATATTGAAGATAAAGTTGCGGAAATCACCACGAGAGCCATGAATGGAGAATTAGATTTCAACCAATCATTAGCTGAACGTGTATTATTATTGAAAGGAATCGATGCAACTTCAATCTGGGATGAATTGAAATTAAAAATCCAAGTCACAAATGGAGTTCCTGAATTATGTAAAGCATTAAAAAAATTAGACATAGTCTTGGGTGTTTGTTCCGGAGGATTTATTCCGTTAGCAGAATATTTGAAAGGTAAAATTGGTTTGGATTACGCCTTTGCAAACACTTTGGGTGTTGACGAATCAAACCATTTGAACGGTACTACGGTGGGACCAATTGTTAATGGTGAGAAAAAAGCTGAATTGTTATTGGAAATCGCTAGTAAACACAATATTGATCCTAAAGATGCCGTTGCCGTCGGAGATGGAGCTAATGATTTGAAAATGATGAGCACGGGTGGTTTCGGTATTGCCTGGAATGCTAAACCAAAAGTTCAAAAACTAGCACCTGCTTGTTTAAACACGAAAAGTTTATTGGACATTTTGTACATCATGGGCTACACTGAAGCTGAAATTAAACAATTAATAGAATAGATTTTTTTTTTTTTTTTAAATAACTATAGAACCTTTTACAACACCAATTATCGCATTCATTAATAACACCTCTGTACCTGGTTTAAGTTGTTCCAATGTTATAGTATCTTCTTCAATAAATTTCTTACGTAACAAGAAATGTCTTGTAACCCCACAAAGACACCCGGAACTTAACATTGGAGTAACCCATTTACCATCAGATTCTCTCTTGATGGCCACATTAGTAATACTACCTTCCATGAGATTATTTTGTGAATTATAAAGCAACACCTCTTCTTTGCCTGGCTTTATCCCAGGTAGCATTTTCCTTGCTTCGTTATAGACTCCTCTCTTGGTTGTTTTGAATGAAGTAAATGGGGATATTAAAGTATAATTTTTATTGATATAAACATCCCAAGTATCTTCTTCACCAAAATCTTGGTTCAAAAATTCAAGTTCTTCCGGAATCGATCCAATATCTGGGAATATCCCACTTAACAAATTGTCTCGGTTAGGTACTTCATGAACTTCAACTGTCAGAGATCCGTCTAATTTAAACAACCCTCGAAGTTTATATGAATTTAAAACCGAGTTATCTGCTTCCTTCATCGCTTGTATTAAATGATTGCATAAAAAAGATTCAGTTATTTCAAAATCGGGAGTGGTACCGTATAAGAAATGGAAAAACCTAACGGTAAACTTCAATCGGGATACATGTTCAGGTAATAAGAAGAAATTTTGTGGTGTCACATCTTCATAAGTCAAAGGTGGGAACGGAGTGATATTCGGGTCGTACCTGATCGTGGAAAGAATTTCAAAATCAGAATCACCAGGGAAATTCTCTTGAATATACTCTTTATGAATTTGAGTAATCAATTCATCATTATCAAATGAATCAGTCATTGGTTGGTGGAAGAAAAACTAAAACTCAGAAGAGAAAAAAAAAATTATATATATTAATACGGTCTAAATCTCTTCTTTTCTCTCATCAATCTAACCTTCTCTTGATCCATTTTGAATTTATTCAACAATTCATTCATCTCTTCCTTCTTACGTTGTCTCAATTGGAATCTATAGAAATCTTGTTTTTCTTTACTCTTCATTTTAGATTTAGCCTTTTCGCTTTCCACGGTTGCAGCTAATTTTTGTTTACCTAATATACCAGCTTTAGTCTTTCTATGACTACCCACAACTAATGTAAACCCATCTTCATCAACTAAATTCTTTTGCTGTTGCAACTCTTCCATAGATTTTTGTTCTGCCTTATCAAAATCTATTAAAGCTTGAGAAACCTCTTCTGATAATTTGGCGGGATCCAAAATTTGTTGTTGATATTTATTTAGGTAATAATTTGCATTAAATTGTCTTATTGGCCATTCAGTATCTGTACTATTCGATGACAATTTCTTTAATGAGTTGAATGCTAGTTGAAATGAAGATTTATCAATAAATGTCACCACACCACAGTTTTTCGGTAACTTACTTTCCTGTTCATCTATTGGGTTGGTAATTTCCAAATCTGAAGTGAGTTGGGTTAAATTAATCCATATATCTTCCGGATAATCTGTCAAATATGAACGCAAGAATAATTCTATTGTTGATCCAATAGCTTCTTTTTGGAAATATTTCTTGATAGTGGATAAATCAGTAGCAATTGGTAAGTTAAATAAAAATAATGACCTATTGTTTGTGTTGCTATTCTTCACCTCATGCTTTTTAAAATAAATATAATGTGTTGATTTCGTATCTGGTAATTTGACAGGTAATACGTAAAAACCTTTAATCTCTGTGACCGTCATATTGCTTTGATGTGTAGAGAAGATAAGTATTGAGAAAATTTTTAGACGTACATAGTTTATAGAAAGGAAAAAAAAAAATACAAGTCGTGTATAATTCACCAGGTGATGTGATGCGATCGTAATTTTTAATAAAGCAAAATTTTTTTTTTCTCTCTCACTAAAAATTTTTTTTTTTTTCAGTAATAACTACACTGTTTTTTCTATCAGTACTATCACCACACAACCACTAATAAACTCATCCCTACTTATCCATTTCCACTACCCCCAGAAAAAAATAATTTTTATTTTTATTTTTATATTATTATCATGGATAAACAAACATTATTAAATGCACTTAGTGGTACTTTAGATTCTAATGAACAAACAAGAAAACATAGTGAACAACAATTACATGTATTTGAACAACAACAAGGGTTCACTTCATATCTATTAGATTTAATCCTTGAAGGTGATGAAATTCAATTAGGTGTCAAAATAGCTGGTGCTATTTTCTTTAAGAATAGAGTTGTAAACTATTGGGTGGTTCCAGATACAAAACAACAAACTGCTTATTATTTATTAGATGCTGAAAAATCTGCAATTAAAGAAAAATTAATCCCAACTTTAATCAAAACTTATAAAAACCATCAAATTAAATTACAATTGTCTACAGCATTAAATTCTATATTGAGTTTCGAAAAATGGGATGGTTTAGTTCAAGTAATTCATAAATTACTTGCTGATCAAACTGATATGGACCATGTTTACACCGGGTTGATTTGTCTTTATGAATATACTAAAAATTATAGATGGGATGGTCTTGAACTGAACAATTTTGTTAATCCAATTTTAGAAGAAATTACTCAACAATTATTCCCTCAATTGGAAAGTTTATCCAATAACTTAATTGAAAGTGACAGCATTGTTGCTGATGAAATGCTTTATTTAATTATTAAAATCTTCAAATTTACCACCTATTCATCGTTACCAACATACTTGCAAGATTCGACCAAATTAGGACAATGGTGTCAAATTCATATCATGATTATCAACAAACCTTTACCAAAAGAGGTTTTGGAAGAAGATAACGTGGAAACAAGAAATAACCATCCAAGAATTAAAGCCGTCAAATGGTGTTTTGCCAATATGAATAGATTATTAAACAGACACGGTGGTGGTTATTTAACCAGAGCTAAAGATAATAACCAATTTGCTCAACAATTTATTACAGTTTTTGTACCGGAATTATTAAACGCCTATTGGAAAATTATTGAAGGGTGGTCCGTGAAATCCGTTTGGCTTAGTGAAATTTCATTATACCACATGATTTCTTTTTTGGAACAAGTTATTGAAACCCCTGCTTGGAGTTTAATTAACGAAAAACTTGAAGCGGTTTTAAGACACGTGATTTTACCAACTTTAGTTGCCACCCAAGAAACCGTGGAGTTGTACGAAGACGATTCCGATGAATATATCAGACGTTATTTCGATGTCAACCGTGAACAAAGCACTTCCGATGTGGCTGCTATTAATTTCATTTACCGTTTGTCAAATAAAAAATTCAAAGAAACCATTACTTTGATATGTCAAATCATCAATGAAATTTTCACTGAACGTCTTGAAAATAGAAGTAGTTTAGAAACTGCCATGAAAACCGAAGGTGGTTTAAGAATCTTATCAACTGTTTCCTACAAATTGGATTCCAAATTTTCCCCTGTTGCTGGCCAAGTAGACCGTTTGCTCCATACATTTGTATACCCTGAATTACAACAAGAACAAGCATCGAAAACTCCATGGTTGACAGCAAGAGCTTGTGATACCGTGGCCATGTTCCACGATCATGAATACACCAATCAACAAGTATTGCAAGATATTTTCCAAGGAATTGTTTCCAATTTCTCCAATGATACTCAATTCCCAATCCAATTAACTGCTGCCAACGCATTATCCACTTTGGTCAACCAAGATTTTGTTGCTGAACAAGTTGCTGACCAAGCTCCACAATTAATGGGAATTTTGTTGGAAAAATCCAAACAATATGAAAGTGACATCTTGACTAATGTTATGGATACTTTTGTGGAAAAATTTGCTAGAAATTTGGAACCTTACGCTGTTGAATTGGGTAAAAAATTAGTGGAACAATTTATTAAAATTGCTTCTGAAATTTTAGAAAACGGGAATGGTGCCGATCAAGATAAGGAAATCCAAGCTTCCGGTATATTAAACACTTTAACTACTTTAGTTATCTCCATGTCAAATGCTCCAAATGTTGCCCTTCAATTGGAATCCGTTTTAAACGATTTGATCAAATTTATCTTTGAAAATGCCATGATTGTCTTTTTAACTGAAGTTATTGAAATATTGGAATCCATTTTATATGTCAGATCCGAAGTATCTCCAATTATTTGGGGGATTTTCGAAGTTGCTATCGATTCTTTTGAAACTTATGCTTATGAATATTTCGATTCATTCCAACCTTTTTTTGAAACCATCATCAATAAAGGTTTCACGCAACCAAATATCACTATGGATAACCTTCATGTTCAATCGTTAATGAAAGTTTGTATAAACATCTTAAAAGACGAATACACTGACCCAGTGTTTGCTCATCTGGCTTTTGAAGATATCGAATTGACAATTTTGGCATTGAACCAAAGATTTGTTTCCTTCTTACCACAATTCTTACCAGAGATTTTTGACATATTCACCAGATTGGAAAGCCAAGATGCTTTTGATGGGTACATGTTGCATCATTTATCCATCTTAAAGATTTTATTCGGTTGTTTGTACATTGATCCAACTACCACTATCCAATTTATCAATTCCAAAGGTTTTATGGGTGATTTCTTCAAATTATGGATTAAATACAGTTCTGATTTCCAAAGTGTTTACGGGTGCAAGTTGCAAATATTTGCCAGTATGTCCATTTTGGCTAATGACAATGCCATTAGTCTTATACCAGAAGATTTAATTGGTGAAACGGTTGACTTATTATTGGCTAATGTAGCTACATTACCAAACGCTATTAGAGCTAAAAATGCCATCATTGCCAGTGAAACCAGTCAAAAAACTCAACAAAAGGATGTTGGAGATGAAGATGCCGATGATGAATTTGCTGATCTTGATGATGACTACGAAATCGACGAAGCAGAATTGGAAGCTATGAAAGAAACTCCAATTGATCAAATCAATGCTTTCCAATATTTTGTTGATAATTTCTTAGTCATTAGAGAAGCTCAAAACAAATACGAAGTGTTGTTTGGTGGTATCGACGACCACAAAAAGGAAATGATTCAAGAGTTAGTTAAAGCAACTCAACAAACTAGATAGGAGAAATAGCAGTTATATATAGATACTTTTGCATATAATAATAGAATTTCCATTGTATGTACACACTGTGCGCGAGTCTAACTTAACTTTTCAATGGCAAAAAAGAAAAAAAAAAATATCAGACAAACAAAATCAATCCCAAACAGTACATTTCCACCACCAATCATGTTTTCATCATTCGGCTCTTCCATGTTTGGATCCGGTTTTGGATCTCCATCACCAATGAATAACAAATTTGAAGAATATTTCCGATGTTACCCTATTTCAATGATGCCCGAATTGATCAGAAAAGATGATGCCAACTACGGGGGGAAAATCTTTTTACCACCATCAGCATTGAACAAGTTAACCATGTTACATATAAGATACCCTATGTTATTTGAAATCAAAAACGAACAAAATGGCAAATTATCACATTCTGGTGTGTTGGAATTCATTGCAGAAGAGGGTAGAACGTATTTACCACAATGGATGATGACTACATTGAACTTATCGCCAGGATCTTTGATTAAAGTCACCAATTGTGATTTAAGTTTAGGTAAGTTTGTCAAGATTGAACCACAAAGTGTTGATTTTTTGGATATTAGTGACCCAAAAGCAGTTTTAGAAAATGTATTGAGAAAGTTCTCCACATTGACGGTTAATGATATCATTGAAGTCAATTATAATGATACTATTTATGGGATTAAAGTGTTGGAAGTGAAACCAAATGATACATCGCATGGTATTTGTGTGGTTGAAACAGATTTGGAAACAGATTTCGCCCCACCGGTAGGGTACGTCGAACCAGAATATAAACCAAAAACTGTTAAACCAACGAGCACACCTATAGATCCTTCCAAAGTGAACCGCGGTGCTGGTGCTGCCACAATGGCGAAATCTATAAATTATGCTAAATTAGTAGCTGATGGAGGTAAAGTTGAAAAATTTACCGGTGGAGGACAAAAATTATCTGGGAAAACAGTAGACAAGGAAGACGACAGTAAGAAGAATTATAATATTGATGATTTAGATCCAAATGCTCCACCGGTTCCATTGAACTTACCAGAAAATCAATTGTTTTTCGGATTCCCTGTGGTCTTACCAACACAAGAAGAAGTAGACGAAGCAGCTAAAGAAGAATTGAAGAAGAAAGAAGCATTTTCCGGCGCTGGTCAATCGTTAAGACAAAGCAAAAAGCGGAAAGATAAAAACCCAAACCATGCTCCACTAAAAAATCATTCACGGAGTCCAGATGTTATAGAAATTGATTAAATAATATACGATTAGTATGTGTGTGTGTGTATTAATTTAGTCTATATTCTTTTATCTAATTAATTATTCTTCAGTAGTAGTTGAAGGAAGGAATACATCATTACCTTGTTCTTCAGCTTTCTTTTGGTGGAAAACAATATCAGAAGATTCCCATGGGTAAGCAATCCAAGCATCTGGAACGGAACGAGCAGCAAAATAGTTACCAGTTTTCATAATTTCATCAGGCAAATCAGCTTTTTTAGGTTTTTGTTTATCATGTAAAACAAAGATACCGAATTTAGTATCTTTTGGATCAGCTCCTTTAGCTTTAGCTTGCTCTTCAACATCTTTTTTCAATTCACTAACAGCATAGTGTAAAGTAGTTCTTGTATCGTCGACTTCATCAATAATCAAGACGTT
>JAKTXQ010000274.1:315-11851 GCA_030582995.1 Candida maltosa
TTTTTTTTTTTTGGTGCCATATCGGGAAACAAAACTAACTTACTTACGTAATGCAATTGCATCAAATGTGCAAAGTGAAAGTTTTTTAAATTTTTCAAAACAGATCCGAATCAATAAAAGAAATTACAGACAGGGCTTTCAATGAAAGGGATGGGGATGTTGTCTCATCAACAAGTAACCCACACAAAGTCACTACCTAAAAAAAAGAGAAGACGTCATACTAAACTAGTGGTAAAATAAAAAAAATAATGAAAACTAGTGCCAAAAAAAACATCACTATCATCACCGCAAAAACTTTCCTCCTTCCATAATTTTTTTTCTTATGCTTTTGTCACGGCCAATGACTACGTAGGACTGAAAAATATTTGAAGAAAAAAAAAATTTTTTCTTTGCTTATCCCGGTCATATTTCTTCAATGGACGTATCGGCTTAAATGAACCTCCGCCATTCAAGCCCAGTTTTATACAACACACAGGGGGGAGAGAGGAATCCATCCAGGCTGATTACTGGTTTATCTTACGTAAGACGGAAAAAAAATTATTCTTGTACAACAAAATTATGCAGATAATTTATTACAAAGCACAAGGTTTCCTCATTGTAATGTATTGTATTAAAATATCGAGAAATTCACTCAAACGTTTTATCCCGTTTTTTTTCTTCAAGTCATCCTTGATTCTGGTTTTATTTTTCACAGGGAACCTCATTCCCACCCTTTTATATCCGAAATGTTTTTCTATTTTTCTAAATTTCGTAGATCCGTAATTACTTTTGTACCTATTTCTCTAAAAAAGAAAGAAATTTTGGTTGCAACGGTTTTTTTGTTTGTTGAAATACTTCATTAAACATAGTCTTTGGTTGCAAATTGCTTTCTCATTTTATCTAGTCTTTGATTATGTCTTCAGTATATCTGTAAATATCGTCAAAGTTGATATTTCAGGTGATCACTTTTCATAAAATTTTTGCATCTAATTTTATCTAAAAATTTCAATTTCTGAAAAATATCTTAAAACAAACCCCACTGTTCATAAAACTACACGTCCATTCTACTACCTAATTTATCTATTTTGATCTTGATTGCTGTGTATTTAATCATGGCTGATTTACCATATCACGTGACCCATAACGTGTAATTCGACGAAATCCAGTCATATATTTTCAATTTTTTTCGTTGTTGTTCACCCTCAAAAAAAAAAAATCAATGATTTTGTACCAAAAGAAAAAAAAAATCCCTAGAGCTTTAATTATTTTTTTTTTCTCTCTCTCACGTTAATTCTCACACATTTTCAAAGTATTTCTAGAAAGGATTCTACAACAACACACTCCCCATAAATATTGTCTTTATTTTTAGATCCCTCCCAAAAAAAAAAATTTATTAGAAAAGTCAATTCATTATTTAAATCAATTGCCTGATAGTTGTTTAATCCCCTTACTGTTTTATTATTGAATTTTTTGGTAACTTCCAGCACGTGTTTTTCGTTCCCAATTTCCAACTTTTTTTTTTCTATTTTTATTTTTATTTTTTCTTTTCTAATTGAGATAAAGTGAACCGTCAAGACAAATCAAATCCAAACGTCAACTTATCAATTGATTCTGGATCCAAACGAACTTTTAACAATATGATAACTGATAGCAACAACAACAACAACCTCCCACCCCATACTACCAATGAATTACCTGATTCCAAAAAACAATTGACTGAACAAAACACCACAACAGCCGATCCTGCATCAAACCCTGTTGCCACTATTTCGGAGCAACCAAATCATAATAATGGCAACGCCCAACAAATTATAGATGAAAATACTGCAATTAATCATAATGATGAAGTGATTGACATGACAGTTGATTATGAAGAAGAGGAAGAAGAAGGCGATGATGATGATGATGAAGATGACGATGATGACGACGACGACGATGAAGATATACAAATCACTGGTCAACAACAAGTTGCTGTTGGTAAGAATTCCAAAAATACTTATCCACTAGCTAATGATTTCAACCATCTTGCATCAAAGCTAATGAAACCTATTCCGGATTATCCCGTCAAGGATGATGCACATTATGTTTGGGAGATCAAAGATTGGAATGCCATATTAAAAGAAGATAAAGTCAGATCACCAAGATTTAAATGTGGAGATTTTGAATGGAATATCTTATTGTTTCCACGTGGTAACACCCATAACAATATGATATCGATATACATGGAACCACATCCACCACTTGATGAACATGAAAAACCACTAGATGAAAATTGGTATGTTTGTGCTCAATTCGGTTTAGATATTTGGAATCCACAACACCCGGATGCTCATTTGCCTAGTCAAAGTCATCATAGATTTTCCAAAAATGAAACTGACTGGGGGTTTAGTTCATTAATAGAGGCTAGACAATTGAGTAGCGTTAAAAATCCAAGAAACCAATCAACTACTCATGCTATATTGGAAAATAACCAATTAAACATTACCGGATATGTCAGAGTTATAGATGATTCGTCAACAGGAGTTTTATGGCATTCATTGATAGATTACGATTCCAAGAAAAACGCTGGGTATGTTGGGTTAAATAACCAAGGAGCTACATGTTATTTAAATTCTTTACTACAAAGTTATTTCACTACCAAATTGTTTAGAAAATTAGTTTATGAAATCCCTACCGATCTGAAATCATCCGATGTGGCATTATCATTACAGAAAATTTTCTATTTACTATCAAGTTCAAATGATCCAGTTGGTACATTAGAATTGACCAAATCTTTTGGATGGGATTCATCAGATGCTTTTACTCAACATGATGTGCAAGAATTGAATCGTATTTTAATGGATAAATTGGAAACAGCTATGAAAGGGTCATCTATTGAAGGGGCACTTAATGACATATTTGTTGGTAAAATGAAGTCGTACATTAAATGTGTAAATGTTCCATATGAATCATCCAGGGTTGAAGATTTCTGGGATATTCAATTAAATGTTCGTGGTTTTAAAAATCTTGAACAATCATTCCAAAACTATATTGAAATTGAAATGTTGGAAGGAGAAAATAAATATCAAGCTGGTGATGAACACGGTTATCAAGATGCCAAAAAAGGGGTAGTTTTTGAATCATTCCCACCAGTGTTGCATTTACAATTGAAACGTTTTGAATATGATTTTATGGTTGATGATTTGGTTAAAATTGACGATTTTTATGAATTCCCAGATAAAATCGATTTGAAGCCTTATCTTGATGAAGATTTACCAGACGATGTCAAGAACCAAAATTGGAATTATAAATTACACGGAGTGTTAGTACATCAAGGAAGTATTTCCAATGGACATTATTATGCCATGATTAAACCAAATTCTCATGACAACACATGGTTGAGATTTGATGATGATAAAGTATGGAAAGTTACTGATACTCAAGTTTTCCAAGAAAATTATGGTGCTGCTGATTTGACGCAAACCCAATTAAGTCAAATGACCAGAGCGGAACAACAAGACCATATGGTTAGAAGAGTTACTTCGGCATATATGCTTGTGTATTATCGTGAAGTTGACTTGGAAAAAATATTGCCACACGATGACAAGATTATCAATAGTGCAATTCCGGAACATATTCCAAAACAAATTGCGTTTGAAATTGAAGAACATGACAGGTTAGAAAAGGCTAGACAAGAAGCGTTGTATTATACTAATGCCAAATTGATTACGACATCCACATTTAATGGTCAAGTTGGCTTTGATTTGGCATTGGATCCAACAAATGCCAAATTTTATGATGAAGAATGGGAAAATACTGCATGTGATCCTACTCTGTTGAAAGTTAAAAAAGATAGCAAATTTGCCCTGTTTATAGAAGAAGTTGGTACAAATTTCAACCTCAACGGGACTGATTTCAGATTAGGTGCTGTTTGTCATAGAAATAATCAAACTACAAGATTGGATGTACCGGTAAGTGATCAATGGAAAACCGCTACGGTTATGGATGTTTATTTCAAAGTTTTCAATAGAAAATATGATGAGTTGCTTTTCTATGTTGAAGAATTAAACAAGGATATTAAAAATCTTATTCAATTGGTGGATATTGAAGAAATTGAACCTAAAAATTTTACATTTGAGAAGGTTTTCAGTACGATTGAATCAGTTGGTGGTAAATCCAATGATGTTATGAAATTTGAAAATACTGATGAATATTCCAACAATTTAACCATTTTCATCAAATATTTCGATCCAATTTCACAAGAAATTCGAGGATTATCCCATATTACAGTTGCCAAGTCGGATAAAGTTGGTTCAATTGTTGCTCCAGTTAAGAAATTACTTGGATTTAAAGATGATGTTGAAGTGGAACTTTTTGAAGAGGTTTCACCTTCCAAAATTGATAAAATTGATATTGAATTGACTTTTGATAAACATGAATTGAGTAGTGGTGATATCATTACTTTCCAAGTAGCCAATCCATCTTTATTGAATCCACTGGGTACTTTTAGAGATGCTAAAAGTTATTATCAATTTATGTATTCGAGAGTTCACATTAACGTTAGACCATTCAAAGCGGAAATTGATGAAGAAGATTCTGATTATTTAGCTGAGGAAACTAATGGTAAAGATAATGTTCTCGATGAAGATTATATTGTGGTTGACGAAAAAAATGTCCCTGCTGTTGTTGATGATGATGATAAAATAACTAATGAAGAAATACAAATTGCTAAAAAATTAAGTAAAACATTCAGTCTTTGGATTTCTTCGGAATATAACTATCAAGATTTGGCATCCAAAATTGCTGCACATTTAAACTGCGATCCATCTTATTTGAGATTATTTATTTTGAATGCTCAAGGAGCTAGATATCCAGTTAGATCTAGTCATCATATGTCACAATTTTTCCCTAAAGTTGTCCCGGCAAATTCGATTATTGATTTTGAATATGAAATTCTTAACATTCCATTGAAGGATTATGAGAATTTGAAAGCGGTTAAAGTTCATTGGTTGACTACATTATTACAATACCAAGTTTTCGAAGTATTGGTCCCTAAAAATGGAACAATTAGAGATGTGGTGGTTAAACTTTTGCATAAAGTAAATGTTGCTGAAAAAGATTTACCTCATATTTTCATTTGGTCTGGGGTTAAACATAAATATTATGAATTGTTTAAATTTGATACTCCATTGAAAGTTTTAGATGAGGCTATTGATCTTTACTGTGGTGTATTCCCAGCAGAAGTGGAAATCTTGACTAAACATGACATGTACAAAAGATTTGTGGACAAGGAAATCAATCCTGATGATATAGATGAACCATCTAGAGAAGAATATGTTGTTGCCAAACAAACCAGTGATTCATTGAATATTTTACCGGCTTTCCATTTTAATAGAAAGAGTGATATTCATCATGGTATTCCATTTATCTTTGTGGTTATTCCAAATGAACCATTTGAAGAAACGAAAGAAAGATTAAGGAAAAAATTAGGTTTAGGGAAACAAGCATTTGATAAAATCAGAATCGCATTAGCTGATGCCAATTATAAAGGGTCATATTTAGAAGGCAGAGATAATATCGTATTGTTTGATGAAATCGCCAACAAGAATCTTAGTTTAGCACTTGATCATCCTGATAGAACTCCAAAACGTCAAAGTCAATTTGATAAAGGTATTTCAATTAAATAAAGATCCATTCGCTAATTGATATTTTTATTATATATATATATGTTTTGAAGAATAGGATTTGTTTTTTTTTTCTTCTTTCTATATTCAAATACATATATTATTTGTTCAATACTAATCTATTATACTCGCGTTCTCTAATATCAGTCGAACTCAATTTCCCCTTCCATGAATTCTCCAAACTTGATTCATCATCACCAATAACTTTAATCTCAACAACCTCCAACTCGCCAAACCCCTTTTTCCTTCTAAAATCATTAACAAACAGAGCACCAGAAATCGTCTCTTCTGAAACTATTAAACTTTGAATATCAGGAATGTAACCAGTAGGACCACACACATCATTAATAGAAAACACCTCGACCCTAATCCCATCACTTCCATTTAACAATTTCAAAAACTCAAGAACATTACACATCCGTTCATTGAACGATTCAAGAACATCCTTGAATTTCTTCTTCTTTAACAATTCCTCATTCGTGATCCCAATAATCAATCTCTCTTTGGTGACGAAGTACGCTAATGAGAGAAGAATCTTATGTGCGTCGTGAAGATGGTCGAATGTCCCTCCAACTGCAGACACTCTAAATTCGCCATTAACCTTCCCGTTACCTTCCAATTCATCTATATCTGGGATATCTATATCTATTGATGGGAGTTTTAATGATTGTGGGATGGTTGTGATTGGGATCGGTGAATGGATATGCGACCATTTATGAATTGCGAGATGGTTTATCTGTGAGGGTGTTTGATTGAATATGATGTTTGTTTCGAATAAGTAGCTGAAGGTGTCTAAGTTTTCTTCAATGTGGGTTCGGACAAGTTGGTAGTAGGTTGATAATGTTTGGTTTAGTTGTGAAGTGTGGGTTAGTGGAGTGAGGATGAGTATGTCTAGACGATTGATGTGGGTTAGTTTGGGTAAGATTGAGAGGATGTATTGTTTGTAATCTTTATGGATGGGATCAGGTATGATTATTGCTGGATTCATTTGGTGGTTTAGTTGTGTGTTGATGTTATGTAAGGTGATTTTTTTTGGGGGTGATTTTTTTTGGGTGGGAGAATCGAAACACTATTTATTGGTGAAAACTACACAATAACAACAACGACTTACAAAAAACGTAGATTAATGCCTTTTCTAAAATCCAGGAGGTCCACCAAATCCAGATCCACTTCCACCAGGAGGTCCGAATGGATCATCGAATCTCGCACCTGGAGGAGCACCAAACCCACTTCCATCAGGTGGTTTCTGTTGACCGAATAATGGATGATCAGGGGTCGGATACATCCCTTGATGTTGTGGGTTTTGTAATGGATCCAAATATGGTTTCAAAGTAGGATGTGCTGGGATACCTGGTGGATTCAAATCGTCAGAACCAATAGGAGTAACTTTACTACGACCCAAGGTATCATGAACTGGTGCCGGTGGACTTTTAATCTCATATTCATCATCGAAATCAGGCATATCGGCAGGACGTTTCCAATTCGGAACCTCTTTTTCAATTCCACTTTGGAAAATCGAATTATCTGGTTTAGAAACCGGTGGTGGTGGAGCAGTTGTGGTTTGATCAGGAACGTATGGGGTTTCCGGAGTTGGAGATCTAAGACTTTCTGAATCAGTATGTTCTTCTATAATTGGACCTGTAGCATGACTGAAAATCGAACTGACTTTTTCATCATCGACAATTAATCTAAATTTCGTATTGAATTTTTCAATTAAATCAGGAGGGATTTTCGATTCTTCAATGGGGAAATTAATCGTTTCTAAATCAAACCATTCCCAATTGATCAATGCGTTATCTAATCTTCCATCAATGTTTAATAAATTAACTAACGATTGGATTTCTGAGATTTCTGTAAAACTCAATATCAATAATTGTTCTTCGCCTCTGTATAATTTCGATTGTTTTAATTTGGAATCATCGGTAAATTGAACAAGTTTGAAGTTTTCCGATGTAGGATAGATATGATTCACATATTTAGAAACTAAATAAAACGTCAATTGAAAATAATTGTTAATTGCCATGGTTGACTTATTTATTGTTCATAGAAGAAGAAGAAAAAGAAGAAGAAGAGATATTTACAGATATTTTTTTAATAAAAAAGGTAAAGTCAAAATGATTGCTCACCCCCGTATTTAAGTGTATTTTTTTTTTTCCTGCCCTTATTTGTGTGGAAAAAGTACACGACTTTTGGATAACCTGTCATTCATTCCATCCGAAAGTGCCAAAAAAAAAATAGGTGATTGGTTAAAATGATATGATAAACTGTCGATTGGTGTTTGTACATCTACTTGTAGGGATAACTTGATTAGGGTTATTCACGTGTATCTCGTGATGGTTGAGTTTTTGAATGTAGGGGGCAAAATTAAACTTTTTCTAGAGTTTTCTAGAGATATTTTGTGCGACAGTCAGGAAAACAACACAAAAATGAAAAGCAAAGAATTGTAATAATAGTGGCTTTTGTTTTTTGCAATATTTGTCAAGATGAAAGTTGAACACAGAGATGTTGACCAGAAACTGTTGATCATCGGTGTTAAAATAGAGGCGTGTGGTGAGAAAAAAAAGAAGTTCAAAACGTGACTTTCACATCCAAATCGGGGGTCTTAACAACTTGGGAAGATCTCCCATCTACACATTGATACTCACAATGTTTTCTCTAGCAATGTCTACGTCTTCGTCACGCGCAACTTGGAGAAGAACCCTTTATGAAACAATAGAGATCTTTTTTTACAAGGTCATTATGTGATATTTTTCGGTTGCTTCGTAACACCTACATGAAAATGGATGCAACTATAAAGTTCATGGACATGGATGATGTGTTTGTTAAATGAGTGATGTAAAGTTTGTCACCCCTCTTCATTGAAATCTTCATCACCATTATACTAGTATTAAGTTGATGAGGTTGTTGCACAGGCAAAAGAAAAAAAAGATGTAGTAAAGACAACTTTAATGATAATGGGGATAAGTTAAAATTCAGGTAGAGAATTTATTTTTCAATTGAAATTTCGGGATAATCCATAATTTTTCAGAAGGAGGGTATACGTTTTTTAAGAGACTTGTGATTAGAAGGATTATAGGTTTACCCCACAGACGGTTTAAAATTGGTTATGTGAATAACTAAAGGAAAAAAAGGCGCACGTAATTCCGGCGAAATTAATTTTTTTTTTTAGTTGCTATCAAGACAAACAAAAAAATCAATGAAAGAAAAGAAATAATAGAAGAGAAAGGAAGATAATAGAGGAAGAGAATGATCCGTAATATTATAAATTTAAATAATTATGGAACAAATCAAGAAAAAAAGAAAACCGATGAACAACAAGAAAGAAAGATAATGTGACAAACAATTAATATCCAACCCCCTTTCCAACAAACATCAAGTGTTTATAAGAAAATAATAAATCTTTTGTTTTGTTTTGTATGTAACAATAATTAATATTTCTATTGTATTTTATCCGAAGTTCAATTTAAAAAGAGGTTTATTTCCGAGATAACATTTTCATCTAGTTCCACAGTTCAACCACAAATTAAAAATAGGAGTAGTAATTTATAGAAAGTCACAATATAAATAGATGTAAATATCTCTTAATAAATAAATTTGTTTATATAATTCATAATCAATACTTTAAATTAAATCACCTAATTACAAATTACAAATAAGAACATTTATTATACAATTATAATAATTAAAGAATAAAAGAAAATTATTATTGATCATTTATACACGACCTATTTTAATTTTCTTTTTATCCACCGAGACACGCACACACACTTACACTCACTCACACTAAGAAAAAAAAAATTTTCTTTAGTTTTTTTTTTGGCGAAAATCGAAAATCACCAAAAAAAAATTAAAAATAAAAAAATCATTCTTTCTTTCATTATTTCAATTCAACTTTCATTTTCATTATTTATTTATAAAAATTTGATTTAATTTATTTTTACTACTTCCACCTTTTTTCCCAATCTTTTAAATATCAATTATCAATTATCAACTACCAATTAAACAACTTATCCAATTCAACAATTAGTCATAATATATTTTTTTATTTAATTTTATTTTGCCTAATCTTATCAAAAAATTTTCCCTCCCCCTAGTTTTTTTTTCTTTCTTTCTAATTGATTGAAAATCATATACTCCCCCCTTTATTTTTAAATTACACTCAATCAATATGACAACAACAGTTCCTTTAATCTATTCATTTCCTGAATTCTTAGGAGTTGCTGATGCAGTTGCAGATCATATTATAACTGCTCAAAATCAAACACTTTACAATACAACTGATCTTCAACAAATTGATTTAATTAAAAAAGGGCAATTATCTACTCCTTTACATAGTCCAAGACATAGTCAAAGTGGTATAGATTTACCAAGAAATGGTTCTTTTACAAATGGAAATAATAACCTGACAACAACAACAAATGGTAATGGTAATAGTAAACTTAAAAAAGAGAAAAAAATTCATAAAAAACAAGAAATCAGATTTAAAATTGCTATATCCGGTGGTTCTTTAATTAAAATTTTACATCAAGGTTTATTACCAAGACATAATTATATTGAATGGGATAGATGGGATATTTATTTTGCCGATGAAAGATTGGTACCCTTTGAAAGTCCTGATTCAAATTATGGTCAAGCAAAAAGAGAAATTTTCGATTTAATCGAAGGTGATAAAAAACCAAGAATTTTCCATATAGATGAATCTTTAATTGATGATCCTCAAGAAGCTGCTGATGATTATGAAAAACAATTGATTAGTAATTTTGCCAGAAAAGATTCTGTAAAATTACCAATGTTTGATTTATTATTATTAGGTTGTGCTCCTGATGGTCATATCGCATCTTTATTCCCAAATCATGGTGAACAATTACGAGAAAAATTGGCTTGGGTTTTACCTGTTTCAAATGCTCCTCTGGGTCCAGAAAATAGAATTACTTTATCTATTCCAGTTATTTGTCATTCTGCAAGAGTAACTTTTGTTGTGGAAGGTTTAACTAAAGCTCCAATTATTAAAATTATCATGGAAAGACCAGAAAAAGGTTTACCAAGTTCAATTGTGAATGAAGGTGCTGCTGGTAGAGTAAGTTGGTTTGTTGATGACGATGCATTAAATGATTTATTTGATATTACCAAGAAAAAGTACAAATATTTATCCATAACTGACATACCTGATAATTAGCAACCCTAATTAAAACACAATTCATCCATCCATACACACCACAACTTTCCTGTTAATTTTTTGTATCAATATTACTTTTTGCATAAACTTATATACCTTTTTTACTACTACCACTACTATTTGTGCTATTCCTTATCAAGGAAACATTGGGACTTTCATCAGTCTTAAACATTCTAGTTCAAACCTTTTGTCTTTTTTTTTCTTTTATATTATTAGTTAATAATAATTGGCTTGTTTATTATTTATGTACATTATTTCTCTTCATTATTTTTTTTTTTTTGACAGTGGGGCGCTTTGTTAATACATATACTGTATATTTTAACATGGTTCTTTATATATCTTTTTTAATAAACTCTTCTGGTGCTCTACTTGCCCATTCAGTCCAACTACCATCATATACTCTAACTGGGACGTTTAATTTCAAAATACATTCAATTGCAAACTTCAAAATTACTGCCGTAACACCAGTCCCGCACATAACAATAACTCCTTTTGGATATTTGGCAGCCAATTCCGTCAAATCACCAACACGGTCTTCAAAAATTTTCGTAATTTCCGCTTTAGATTTATATTGATTACCCGTAGTTTCATCCAACAATTCACCAAATGGTAAATTGACAGCACCTGGGACATGACCGGAAGACAACCCTGGACGTGGTTCATTTGCTTCACCGGTAAATCTCCCTAATGATCTCGCATCCAACAACAAATAATCTTT
>JAKTXQ010000275.1:0-11811 GCA_030582995.1 Candida maltosa
TCCATCAATAAAAATGTCTAATATAGAAGATGAAGCCGCCATTTCCGTAGATTCTATTGTGGATCGTTTACTTGAAGTACGTGGCTCTAGGCCAGGAAAACAAGTTTCATTAAGTGAAAATGAAATTAGATATTTATGTACCAAAGCTAGAGAAATCTTCATTCAACAACCTATATTACTTGAGTTGGAAGCTCCTATAAAGATTTGTGGAGATATTCATGGTCAATATTATGATCTTCTTCGTTTATTCGAATACGGAGGTTTCCCTCCTGAAGCTAACTATCTTTTCCTTGGTGATTATGTCGATAGAGGTAAACAATCTTTGGAAACTATTTGTTTATTATTAGCCTACAAAATTAAATATCCAGAAAACTTCTTTATTTTAAGAGGTAATCATGAATGTGCTTCTATTAATCGTATTTACGGTTTCTATGATGAATGTAAAAGAAGATATAATATTAAATTATGGAAAACTTTTACTGATTGTTTCAACTGTTTACCAATCGCTGCCATTATTGATGAAAAAATCTTTACTATGCATGGTGGTTTATCACCAGATTTAAATTCTATGGAACAAATTAGAAGAGTTATGAGACCTACTGATATCCCAGATGTTGGTTTATTATGTGACTTGTTATGGTCTGATCCTGATAAAGATATTACTGGATGGTCAGAAAATGATCGTGGGGTTTCATTTACTTTTGGTCCCGATGTTGTATCGAGATTTTTACAAAAACATGATATGGATTTAATCTGTCGTGCCCATCAAGTTGTTGAAGATGGTTACGAATTTTTCAGTAAACGTCAATTGGTGACTTTATTCTCTGCTCCTAATTATTGTGGGGAGTTTGATAATGCTGGTGCCATGATGTCAGTTGATGAAAGTTTATTATGTTCCTTCCAAATTTTAAAACCAGCTGATAAAAAACCAAGATATACTCAAGCTCCAGCCAACAACCGACCAGGAGCCAATACCAGAAAGCAAAAGAAACCTGTCAAATAGATAAGTTTTTCCCCAGGTACTTCCACCCTTTTATTTTTTTTACAAAGTATTCAAATGAAAATTCCTTATCCACATCTTTTTTGTTTTTTGTTTTCCATAATAATTTTTTATCACTATATTCCTTTTTTTATTATTATTATTATTTCCTTTTGTTTATTCATTCAAAACTATGTACATTAGACCATTTCCATCCTTTGATTTACTATTTTCCTTTTTTTTTCACCATTCACCATATAAAAAAAAGAAGTTTAAAAAGAAGAATACTTTTTATTCCATTTTTGATATTTTATTGCTTCCAGTTCTTGATGTTTATTAACGCATTTTGTATGAAAGAAATTTGAATTTCATTTTTTTTTTTCATATATTAATTATTTGATTCATGATTCAACTATGGGTTTGTGTTGGTATTATTTATCATAATTCCTTACTTCAATTTTTTTTTTTTATGTTTTGTTAGACAATTATCACCATCCCCACTCACTGATGTTTCAATTGTACTATATATAGATGTTTATATAGTTTGGGCTCCACTTTTGTTTGATTTTATTCCTTCCTCTTGTAAAAAGGTTATTATTGTATATTACGATTAAAGAACAAGAATTAGAAAGACAAGAAAGATTTTATCTTCCTTTGATTTCTTTTGAAAATTTATATTAGTTAATTTATATAAAGAGAAGGTCTGTTTTTTTTTCAAATAATTTGAAGAAGAAGGAAAGGTGGAGCAAGTGCTGGTGGTTTGAAATTGAAGTTGAAGTTGATTTTATTTTTATAAGTGTGTGTGTTTCATATCTTGTTGGATATTGATTTTTTTTTTTGCTTCTAGGTTGCAAAAATATCGACTTAATTTTTTATAATTTCATTTTTTATATGATTTATAGTGTTTTAATTAGTTTAGTAATTTTAGGATGGATTAATTATAATTATATAGTTTTTGATGTTTTTTATATACGTGATTATTCCTACTCATAAATATACATATTATTTAACTTCATGGGTTGACAACTTTTTCATCAAGCCAATTTTCCCATTGACCAATATTTTTCAATGCACTTCCACCAATAAAATCCACATTTCCTTCCAACTTTTCAAACCTGAAATCACCCGATCCAACCACACTCATCCAAAAAGCTCTTAAATTCTCACTATGATGTCCATTATCATCATCATCGCCATGTCCACTGTCATCAATCCCAGAAGTTTTCCCAACATTATCAATCTCATGACGGATCAATTTATTAATCTCCGCTTCCAATTTATCTCTGATCTTATGCACAGGCACAGAATCAAACAAATCCGTCTTATTTACCGCCATCAAGAAATCCACACCCGTAGGTATTCTCTCAGTAATACTGAACAAATTGTACAAAAACTTAACGATTCGTTCCAAACTAGCATCGTCATTGATGTTCATACTTGAAGAATCAATCATGTATATCACCCCCTTGAGGTTCTTCAACGTGATCTCGTCAAGAATCAACCTTTCGAAAACTTTCTGCAATTTCAAATGGCCAGGGTAGTCAATGATCTGGAATGGCTTGGCAATGGCCGGATTAGCGATCGGGAGGTTGACTTTATCGATGTTTGGTTCCATGGAGGACACGGTCGTGGTTGTAACGTCTTTGTCTTGTAATTTGTAGAAAAGGGACGTTTTACCAGAATTATTAGCACCAAGAATGAGGAAAGTTGGTTGACATAATGGGGATTTTTTGGCATTAGGGGAAATGGCACGAAGACCACCTGATTGGATGAAGAATATCGCCACGATTAATACCGTCCCTAATAGGATGGTTAATAATCCAATTAACACTGCATCCATTGTGTAAATTTAAACGTCAGTGTATTTGGAATAAATCAATAGATTATGCTAGATCGAATAAACAAAAAAAAAATTTTTTTTTTCTAAACCTTACGTTTTCTTCTTTTTTTTTCAGTTATTATTTTACATATATAATATAGAACAATCCGATCAGATGTTATCACAATTCGCTAAACGTATTCCACGATCATTCACCAACTATAGACCCATTCCAAGACCATTACGTATAACCAGTATCCGTAACCTATTCATTCAAACCGTCGACACTCCAAATGAACAAGCGCTCAAGTTCCTCCCTCTGATTAAAATCCTTGAAGAGAACCAAACGAGAGAGTTTTTAAGCGGCAGAGAAGCATCATGTTCGCCACTTGCGGTGAAATTATTCAGTATTGATGGGATCAAGTCCGTGATGTTTGGTTCTGACTTTATCACTATTGAAAAGGCAAATAGTTTAGATTGGGCGCTTTTGAAACCGGAGATTTTTTCAATCTTGACGGAATATTTAACTAATGGATCTCCTATATTATTGGAAGATGAGGGGATCAGTGATGATATGGCGTTTGATGAAAATGACGATGAGGTGGTTTCGATGATTAAAGAGTTGATCTTTACGAGAATCAGACCCGCTATTCAGGATGATGGTGGGGATATTGAGTTTGTTAAGTTTAATGAGGATACAGGTACAGTTTATTTGAGATTAAAAGGGGCGTGCCGTAGTTGTGATTCAAGTTCGGTTACTTTGAAGAATGGTATTGAGAGTATGCTTAAACATTATATTGAAGAGGTTAATCTGGTGGAGCCAATTGAAGATGAGCCACAAGAACAAGAAGAACCAGTGGTGGCAGCTGCAACAATCACTCCTCGAAACAGACAACAACAACAAGAAGAACATCCTCCAACTTTGTAAATAGGTTATTAATAATTAATGAGATTTTTCGTTTTTCATTTTTGGTTGCTTATTTTTTTGAGGGGGGGTTTTCAAAATACTATACATTACTTACCTATTTCATTACTCCTTTCTCGTCTTTTCATTATGTCCACGGGAAGATTCATGGACGGTTCCCGCAGCGGTAGCGGCAGTATGAGCATCGTAATAATAATAAGGATAGGCTCTGGCAGGAATTAAATAATTAGAGTAGCCTATATTCTGCGAACCTTTCCCATCATTACCACCATTACCGTTGGAATTATTCCCGGAAACACCCATATGACTAGCTGAACCAGAAGGTGGTGGAGGACCATGTATACCATTTGTGAATTGGTACGGGTTTGGATGATACCCATAATAATACGGAATCATTGGTTGATATGTATAGTATGGTTGATTTGAAGCTGTGGCAGCAGCAGCAACTGCAGCGGCGGCAGCGGCCGCAGCGGCCGCAGTGCTTGCTGAAACTGAATTGTTACCGTTAACTTGATGATTTGGGATCTGTTGATGAGGATGATGAACATGCAGCTGTTGGTGTGGATTTTGCAGCTGTTGATGTTGTTGTTGTAGCTGTTGGTGTTGTTGTTGTGAAAGGTGGGGTTTTAAATCCTTGTTGGTGTTTGATTTCTGGATGGCGAATGATGATTGAATAATTATTGGGTTGAAATGATCCACATTTACAACTTTATTGTTTGTCATCAAGATTGCCCCAATCGCCATTTTAAAAGTTTGATAAAAGACAAATCCAATCTTGCCTGATTTATTCTCATCTTCATTTTCATGATAAAATTGGGGTTTGATGATCTTGGCCGATTTGATTTTACCAAATTGTCCCCAGAATTTCTCCCATGTAACATCGTCGTTGTTGAATACAATGGGTAAGTTGTTTACATAGATGTTTGTTTCTTGATAATTCAAGTTCCTGGAAAATTGGTTAATTGTAAACATTGGGTTTGGGAAACTAACACCAAGGGATGAATTTTTCGATAATGATAAATAAAAACTATTAGCTTGAGCAAATAAATTATGATTATGTTTGTGTTGAGCAATAGTTATTGACAATTTCCGATTGTTCGTCTCTTCATTACTTTCCTTTTTAGTATCATCTCCTTCTTCAGCTTTCTCGTCGACTTCCTCTTCTTCTTCTTTCTCAATGTTTTCTTCAGTTATTATCGATAACAAGGGTGGAAGATTATTAACATCCAAATTAATAAACTCCTCCCAACTTAGATCATTCAAATAATACAATATACGCAACGTATTCTCCATCAAATTCGGATTAGGTTGCTTGAATCGGATATACCCATAATCAAATATCTTAATATCATCCAAATTGACACCCTTGTCCACAAGCGGGAAATAAATCAGATCAATGACATTCCCGAAATTCTTAAACTTATTAATAAATCTCTCGAAATCCATTCGTGTGAAATATGGCTGTGGTTTGAAGTTGAGTAAGTTTTCCACAATTATGAGATTACAGTTATCGTTTGATTTCAGATTGTTCCCATTGTTTGATGTGGACATTGAAGACATTGACGTAGCCGCTGTGGTTGATGATGAGGATGAGGACGAGGAAGAAGATGGTGGGACGAACCGCTCTTTTCGATTAAGGTATTTGTTGAGGAATAATGGAACACTGGTGTTGTTGTTGAAGATGTTGGGGATGTACTTGTTGTATTTCTTGATTAAGATATCGACATCCAAATGGTTGGAGAATTTGACAATTGCAAATGCCGACAATGGAGTGGTTGAGGCGTTATTGTTATCGTTGTTGAAAATCTTGACCTCTTCCAAAGACTTAAACGTACAGTTATCCATTAAAAATTCAAAAAGTTTGTGTTTTGGGGTCGTTTCTTCATTAATTGTGATGGAATCAAAGTGATCACTGTCGGACATTAAGTTACTGGATAAATTCTTGATGAAAAGTATACCTGGATGAGAGATGAATTTGGAGTAATCCAATTCGAAAATCATTTGTTCTTGGTATAATTTATAAATGAAATCGTCCAATTCATTTTTAGTGGTGAAACCAACAGTGAGGTATTCTTCGGCGGATTCCTGATTTTCCTCGGTATTGTTGTCATGATGGTAAATTGTAGATATTCCTAAACATTGAGATACGATATTTTCAATATCATTTCGAGGTTGAGTTTCATTAACAGGTATTTTCATAATGATTGGGAAACTTGAAAAAGTAGGACCATTGCATCCTCTGTTTGTTAATACAAATTCATTCAAACAATCAACCAATTCTTGTTTTACCTTAAGTGGTACTTCTTCTTCTTCTTCTTCTTCCTCTTCTTGTGGTTCCTCTTCTACTCCCTTTTCCTCTTTCACTTCTTCCTCTTGTTGTTCTTCTTCACTCTCCTTATTATCTACATCTTCTTCCTCCGGTCTTTCTTGTAAATCGTCCACCTTCTTTACATCGTCGGTTGATAGTCTGCTTGAAGACAGTGAGGATATAGACACTAATTCCAAATTACTTGACCTGGATGAACTAGATGATGATGAAGTCTTCATTGACATTTAACCATATAAATGATCTATAAATGATCTATTCTTCCAAAAATATATATAAAAAAAAGTTCAAAATGAAATGACAAATAAATAAATAAATGTTGTGGGAAAGTATATGATCTCCCACTTTCTTTCTTTGTATGTAGAAAAATTTACGGAATTTGAAAAATAAGGAAACTTGAATGGATTTTTTTTTTTTATGGATTTTGTTTTTGCAATTTAAAAGCCCGGACTTTTTATTTTATTTTTTTATTTTTTCGGTTAATATTTTTTTTTTTTGGGGCCAAAATTTATGGACTGATTGATTTGACCTGGGTAAGATTTGTCTTCTTTATTATAAATATAAATAAAAAAGAATTAAGCCAAGGAAATCAAAAACAAGACGTGTGTCTTTCTCGACTTGTATTTATCTTTTTTTTTTTTCAAATCAGTTGAATGGATGGAAAATTTTTAGTCAAACGAAAAAACCGTTTCGGATAAATTCTTGGGGGGGAGGGAGGGAGGATTTATTTATAAATGACTAAAAGATTTATTTATAAGGTGATTTTTTTTTTTATTAATTGTCTGGTTACTAATGTATTTTTTTCAACGAACCAAGAAAGTTTTAAATGACAATTTTTCAAAACCAGTTGAAAAGATAATGATGATTAAAAACTAATTAGTTTAGTTGAAATGTGTGACCTTGTCCAATCGAATATTTGTATTTGAATTGAATAGCAAATTGTAATTATTTTTGGTATGAATCTCTCTTTTTCTTTGATTTTACCTTGGGGATACGATATACGTAATTCACACGGTACGAGGAACAACAACAACAAACAAACAAAAAAGAAATGCTAAATGCTATCGTAAAGGGTGATTTTGATATGTAGGATGGATATTTCCTAATTACCCGAGATGAATAGTTAGTTGTTCTTTTGCAAAAAATTAAACGAATATAAAGAAAAAACCCTCAATCAAATACAAAAAAAGTTTGAACCCTTGATTTAGTTTTTTCGTTAATTTTAAGAATAAAGTGAAAAAAATTTAATATGTCAAACTAAAAAAAAAAATTGTGAAAAAAAAAAAAAAAAGAAAAAAAAATAGTAATACTAAAATTAGTTTCGTAGTTGAAGTATTTATATAAAAAAAAAGTACAAGGGAGGGAAATGAAAGGTTTTAATATAATGATTTCAATATGTATGTCGAAAATAAAAAAAAAGGGAAAATTAATTAACTAAAATCACAGAGTTGTTTTAATTGAAAAATATAAAATAAAATAAATAAATAAATTGTGAAAAGAAAAGAAAAAAAAGCTAATGGTCCTTTTTCTTTCCCTTTCTGTGTATCTTGCTTTTTTTTTAATTCTTCACTATCAATCTCCCAATTTAATGCCACTCCTTTAACAATATTATTATGCTTGTTCACCACCCTTTTACTTTTGACGCTTTAATCCCCAATAGAATTGAAAGTATGCTGATGTCCTCTGCAAATTTATGTGTGCCTGCAGATAAATTATATGTGACACAAAACTACATCACCAAAAGAAAGAAAAAAAATTAAAAAAAAAAAACGAAAAACGAAAAACGAAAAAAAAAAATCTATTGATCAAGTCAACAGTCGTACACAATGGTTCATATAACAGAAGAAATTAATCTAGATGGAATAGATTATACTATAGTGATAACATATAACAACAAATATTATGAAAAAGCACCAATTACAATTTATATCAACCAACAAGGAAATGTTGAAATGGGTGATTACATCTATACCATATCGTCATACTCCACATACTTGAAAAACGTTACAAATAACGATCAGATCAAACTGCTTAATCAATTGTTAGCTAAAAAATACAATGTGCCTATTTTTCTAAATATAAGTGGCAATTTAAATTGTTCTATTGTTGATGTGTTTAAAAGTATATCCGACTTGATTGATACACACAACACCTAAAGGCGGGATTAGAAAGATAACACCAACAACACCCCTGCGATCTCATGTATCATACAGTACTTCCATGTATGGTTTGACAACAATCTAATTGTTTCCTTAAACGAGGAACGAAAAAAATTCGTTATCATTGTGTGGAGGTTAATAATAATCATAGAGGCTAAAAATAATATTTTTATTCATTGTTTTAAGTTTTAATTTTAGTCAATTCTGGGGAAACTTGAAAAGAAATGATCTGTTTATTCTGAGAAAGAATTAGATAAATAAATAGTTAAGGAAACTATTATTATTGTACGGATATTATATTTGCCGTATGTGTTTAATAAATAAAAAATATCGTTCGTTACATAGAAGGAGAACCAAAAATATAATTTTTTAAGGCAACTTTTGAATAGATAAATAAATAAAACTTGTATGTATGTACTAAATATTAATCTCTTGAGGTCCAAAATAATCTAATTTAACTTTGATATTTCTTTCATGCAAATAATCATCAACCATCTTCATATAAGCTCTTGGTCCAATAAGATAAACATCATGTTTAGAAGTAATGAAATCCAAATCTTCAATTGTCAATGAACGTCTATAATATTGATCAATTGGTTCAATGGCACGGCCACGTGACAAAAACTCAATCACTTGGAATTTATCTCCGTATGTTATTTTAAAATCTCTAAGCACACCCCCGAACGATCTAGAATCGGTTGATCTATTTGAAAATAATAATTTAACGTTTCTACCTTCTTCTAAACCTGCTTCTATCATTGAAATTAATGCGGTAATACCATTCCCACCAGCTAGCATGACTAAATCTTTCTTGTTGGATTCATAAAAACAATCACCACAAGGTGGAGCAACATAAACTGAATCACCAACTTGTAAGTTTGAATGAATATGCGTAGATATTTTACCTCCAGGAATGTATCTGACGGTGAATCTATATTCGTTACCTTTAGGGTATTCAGAAATGGAATAGACTCGAGATATTTCATATGGTTCACCGGGTAATTGCCATCTCATACACAAATATTGACCACGTTTAGGTTTTGGAATTGGTGTTCCATCAACTGGCGCGATATAGAAAGATTTCGACTCAACACACTCCCTATTGATCTTGGTGACTTTGAATTCTTTAAACCCGAACCATGCTTTGTTCTTGTATTGTTGTGCTTCTAAACCGATTAAAATACCGGACAATATGTCATATGCCAGTTGCCATGCTTCAACAAACTCTTCATCAACCATATCATTAGGGAATAAATCAGCTATTGTGCTAACCAAGTATTTTCCGAAAATAGGATATTGTTCCGGCGAAACCTGTAATCCAACATGCTTGGAAGCGATTCTATCGAAATCTTTCTGTAATGCATCTAAATTATCGATACTTTTGGCGAATTTGATCAAGGTGAATATCAAGATTCGAGGTTGTCTAAGTAATTTTTGATTTGTGGTGTTGAAAAACTCCCTGAATTCAGAATGTCCTTTGAATAATCTCTTGTAAAACTTTTCGGCTAACTTGACTTGCATATGTTCAAGAATAGGCACCGAATCTTTGATTACCTTGACCTGATCTGGTGTTAATGGTTTAGTATCATATATCTTTGTCATGTTAGATAGTTAAAAGGAAAAGAAAAGGAAAGTAGACCCAAAAAAAAGGAGGGGAGATTATATAAACAAAGTAATATTATTGACAAATAAAATTTTTCCTTTCAGGGGAGATTAAAATAAAATAAAAAAAGGAGAATGTTGTGAAAAGTTGTTGATGTATTTTGGATTAAAAAAAATTTCAGAAATGTTTATGTACGTCTATTGTATTACGTAATATAAGGTTCCTCCATCGCCCTACTAAAGAAAAAGAAAAAAAAAGTTTAAATATTTTTCATTTGCTGGAAAATTTTATCTGTATGATCCACAAAGTAAATAAAGCAAACAAGATATGGTGAAGGTGTTTTTCAATATTTGGTTTGTAATTACAGTACAATTAAAATAATATTTAAATTATTATATTGTAATTATCATAATATTTGGTAGAAAGATTTCTACAACAAATTTTTTTAAAGGGTTCTTCTTCTTCGTCTTCGTCTCTTTTTTTTAGTTTGTCGTGTTCTTGATAATTTACCAGTAAAATGAAATTTCAGTTTACCCGTTTTTAATAAAAACCCCTTTTCAGGTTTTTTTTAGTAATTTCAAACAATACGGATAGAGTTTCTTTTTTCATTCGTTTCTTCTTGTTAATTAATAGACGTTTACTTAAGAAAAAAAAATATTTAGACCAAAAAAGAAAAAAAAATAAATTGATTTTGTGTATAATGGAATAAATGGAATAGATAACTTTTTTCATCAAATGAACCTCATTGAAGATCAAGAGTTACTTTAAGGGTTGGTGATACGATCTTTCCTGGTGTATTACTATCTATATGACAACGTTGTTGGTAGAACACCAAATAAAGGGACGATAAAATATGATTTTTGGACTGGAAATTTCAGTTACTGTTTTGTGACTTTATGCATGCTATTAATGTCTGAATATTACGAAATGATGATGTAATAGAATAGAATGGTGATAGAATAGATACGCATGGGTTTGAAGTTATTCTGTGGTAATTGATAAGGTTAGGAAGTGTGGTGGAACCTTAATTTGTATGTGTCAAAAGAAAAATATTTCATGAGAAAAGTTTTTTTCACAGTTTAAAAAATTTGTAGGAATTTTGCTACAAAATTTTTCAGGAAAAGTGAAAAACAGATGTTGTTCAAAATCTACTAGATAAAGTGACTGATACGGTATATATCCTATTAAACTCTTTATTCTGCTTATCAATTCATTTTTTTTATGTGGTTATCACGTGAAAAATCACGTGCATCAATTTCAAACTTTCTTTTTTTTTTAATTTTTAATTTTTCCTTTCTTACATTTCTTTTGTTTTTACGAACAAACAAAAAATTGAGAGAAATGCGTTCCTCCTTAAAAAAAAAAAACAGTCTTTTCTTACAAATCTAAAGTTGCCCCTCTTCATATCTACGTTTTTTCCCGATGGGTAAATCATCTGATGTTTTTAAACATCATTCTATTTTCTAACCACAACTTCGGTTCCAATTATTGAGTTGCAGTTTTTGTTTATTCCCATCAATATTACAACTTCTGCTTATTTCCGTAGTGCGTGAATCTTATTCCCAGAATTTTTTATGTGCACACTTTATTATTATTTCTTTGACTAATGCTGTGGAATTGATTGGGCAAAATCGGAGAATGCGTTACACAAAACCAACTAATGACTGGGATTGATTAACGAGTGTTTGAGTTTCTTCACAGTCCATTCTGTTCGTCTAACAGGGTTGTTGCCTATAAGAGTTATGACGTGTTGTTTGTTGAATGACAACATTATAAAGACACTAATTAACTGTATATCTAAACTTCAAAACGTAAAATCATACTTCCATCCAAAATCGGAAATGCGGTCCCATGTGGACTAAAAAAAAAAAAAATCATCCCACGAAAAAAATAAAAGGAATTTTGTTTCTTTGTTTCTTTTTCTTTGATGATAAAATAATGGAGTATACGTTTTTCTTTTTTTTTTCTTTGCTGCATCTTGAGCTAAATTTTCCAATGTT
>JAKTXQ010000276.1:0-11762 GCA_030582995.1 Candida maltosa
TTTTTTCTTGCTTTTTTGAGACTTCTGGTTTAAGGCGACCGGAACATAATTAACCCAATTGGTTAATTTTTTGAATCCTCATTCATTGCAGTTGAACGATTAAAAAAATATGGTAACGATTTTAATACCAAAGAACTGTTCAAATAAACAAAACATCATATATTCATAGTTACACAACCTATTTAAATATGATACATACATCTTGTGATCTGGTATCTCATTTTCGTTGTTGTAAAAATTTTTATCAAATTTTGTCAGAATTTGCAACCAAAGTTTTTATTAAAAATATTTTTAAGTACATTTCAAAACTATACACTTTTATTATATTCTTCTATTGGATCAAACATATCGAATTTCTCAAAATCCTTCCAAATAAACTGTTTTTCCGTTACTAAAAGATACAAACATCTGTCCATTTCATTATCAAACTCTTGTATCCATTCCTTATACCAAACCAAAAAATCCCACCATACATTTTTATCATGATAAAATTTGAAATTTGCAATAGAACATAAAGATACATACACGAACATTACTCTCAAAGCAATTGGATTTTTGGCGTATAACAATTCGCGGAAATCATCACTCAAGATCATCAAAAATCTAAACAATGGAAGCGGAATCTTGAAAAACTTGCATGCGCACATTTCCTGCATTAACGTTTGTACGGTTTCTTTCAATATTGTCATTTTTTCAGATTGCAAACTGCTGACTTCGTCTGTTTCCAAATTTTCAACTCCTTTCTTCAATTCGACAATGATAGGATAACTGCAAATTTTATATGAAGGCTTCTCCATTGTTTGCCTGATTCGGAAAAGCAAAATACCCGCAATATCGGATTTCATAATAATAGGTAAAACGTTAAGCATGGTTGATCGTATACCTCTAGCTATCTGAATTAGATCCGACGACTCTTTCGAGAAATCAATCAACGGCACTATTCGTTGTGGATGAATACCCAAATATGTGAAAGTAAGGATACTTGAAACCGCCAACTCTTTGGCAACTAACGGATCTTCAAAATTAAGCTTCTGTTCAGTTGGATCTATAATGCTTCTTGTTGCTTCAATCACTTTCATGAAATATTTTGCTGTTTCCATAAACATACTATTAGGATCATTAGGATTTACATTATACATACCAGTCAATGACTTTTCATCATCAATGGCATCAATCGCTTGCATCCAATTTAAATCTATGGATGACAGTAGTGCCATTGCTGATAGTGAAAATATACTTTTCCTGACTAAATCACTTTCCAAGAACAAATAGGGTACTTTGTATTTCCAGGCATTTTTAATATCATCATTAATACCATATGAAAACATGTGAATACATTCTTGATCAAAAAATTGTAGTAATCTTAATTCGAACTTCGAAATTCCTAACATGCTTGTGGATTGCGTTAGCACTAAATCTCTAGTCAATTCATCATAATGATATGGTGGTTCAACTTCAAAATTCTCAATCACTTCGTAATCTTGCAGTGAAGTCGTTGACGAAGGACTAACGCTATTGGAAGATGTTGTTGGTGATGCAAGGTATGCTGTGGGTTTTCTGGGTATTTTCCTTGGTTTGACATCCTTTTTGAGTGGTTTCAAAACTGGATATTCACATTTTCTTCTAGTATAAGAACAATATTCACAAACAGGTTTTCCTTCATTGCACTGTGGGAATAAGTTAGTAAAATGGTTCAAAAATGGGAAACGGAATTAACGTGACATACTTTAATTCTTAGTTGCTTGCAACTGATACATCCACCTCTTGATCTTCTCTTCTTTCCTGATGTGTCATTCAGTTTCGTCATACTTGTACTAAAAAATGATGTTATGAAATAGAAATAAATTGTGTAAAAAATTGCGGTGATGATAAGAACTCAAACTAAGCCATTGTTGGTAGTTTCTCCGTATTTAATTTTTTTTATTTTTTTTTTTTATTTTTCGGCCGACAATTTCGGATTAATAATATTTCTTGTTTTTTTTTTTTCACTTCAATTAAAAAAAGAATTACTAATATCACCATCAATAATGCTGGAAAAGAGAAGCTATAAGAAGAGGAAATCTTTATCATGCCTTAACTGCAGGTCCCGGAAAGTGAAATGTGATCGAAAAGTTCCATGTACCGCCTGCAAAGATTTAAAAAAGGAATCAAATCCATGTATCTACGAAGACGTAGAAGAAGTTCGGACGGTTCTGACTGCGGTGAAGAATAATTCCAAAACATTTGATTTGAGTGATATCATTTATTTCAAAGAATATAACGATATCCGAATTTTTTTTGGTGCTACGAGCTGGAAAGCTATGCTTCAACAGGCAACAAATGTACTACCGCCATTAGCCACCATTTTAGACCAGACAAACGAAGAAATGAAAACATTGCAGTTACCAGAAAGATCTAAAGAACTACCAAATGATATTAACATAGAGAGTTTTATCACTTATGAAAAGGGGATTGATGCTGTGGCTACATTTCTTCGCCAAAACAATACTCTTACCAAATGTTTCAATGGAAGTACATTATTTGAATATTTGAACGAGGTGGTAACCAAACAGAATGTGAATAAAGAAGCACATAATACGAAAATTAGTATTGTGTTATCGTTAATTGCATTGTCAAACTTTTATAATGATGAAAGACCAGATTATAGTGTAATTGTCGCTTCCAAAGCATACTTATATAAAAAAGACATCAGGCCAACGTTATCCACACTCACAGCATTAGTATTGCTTTACGAGTGTCGAAAATATGATTGCAATCTTGACTTCCCAGAATGTATTGCTTTCGACCAGAGTTTGTTTTCGACTACTATTTCAATTGCGCTTACAGTTGGGATACATAGAAATGTTAGTCAATTATATCCCAATGATGCAAGTTTGGTGGTATCGTTGAATAATATGTGGAAGTTTTTAATGTTTGAAGATGCTTTACGAAGCTTCCAGAAAGGATCACAACCGTTGATCAATGATGCTTACGTTACCAACGAGACTTTACTATTGGAACGTTCAAGATACACAAAGTTTATCTTGATGTTCAGGAAACTTAACTATCAAATAAACCTGTGCACTATGTCTTCAAATGTAAATTTGGATGGTGCATTGGCAGAATTGGAAGATACGATTTCAGAATTACCGCCGGATATGTCTTTTGAGGATGAAATTCTCCAGATGCTTTTGTATTCATATGCACAATCACTTACTATGATTCGATACTTGAAAACCAAAACTGAAAACACCAGATATCCTGCATTCCGGTATTCCTTGTTGCTTTACAAATTTCTGAAATCTTTATTTTTGAAAATCACCGGTCAAAATCATAAATCGAGACCTAATAAATACTTCCATGAAATTAAAGACAGTATTTTCAGAAGTGAATTTTTCTTGGTAATATTAGTTTTCGAGCTGTGTGATAGAATTAATGGCATCGGTGGCAATATGTCGTTTGAGGATGTTTTGGAAACCAAACTAGATGTTTCGACCGATGCATTTTGGTTGCTCAATTTGGTTACGAATGAAATCCAAGTTGGCATCCTGCACATGAGTAATGTTAGTTTGATGGCTAGAAGTATGGTTATATTCATTAACAAAATTTTAAATTTTATATTGAATAATCTTGAATCTAAAACTATACAAACATTAGATTTTGATTTTTCTCCGTTATCATTGCCTGATTTTGATATCGACTTACTCCCGTTTGAAGAATGGGGACCTTTTCTATAATATACCACCAATATACGCCAATGACCAAGTTCTGGACATACCATTATCGATCAGAGCCGGGTCCCAATCATCTCTTGCAAACCAATCCCATGCAGATTTTGGGTCAAATAAAGCTTTGTTGAGCATCAATATACCTTTCCACCCATCGGGTATTCTATCAATAATTCCACCAAGTTTCTGATCCCATTCTTCTTTGACAAATTGAGGACTTCTGAAATAGGAGGAAATTGGCGTGATTGGTAACATATGAATACCGTGAATCCATTCATCTCCAATGGTACCTCTTCCAAAATAAGTAGCATAATCAATCTTGTTTTCAAACAAGATACCGGAAACCTTGTTACCAATAAAGTTTGGAGGTTGAATCTTGTTGTCATTTGTGTAAAGCATGTACATATTAACCGATCTTTTCATCACTGCCAACATCAAATCACCTCTCTTTTCCATACTAGAATCACCAATAACACGGCCAAATAATTTAATAGCACGTGCAAAATGATACATTTCACTACTACTTTCATTATCTTTACCATCACCGGAAGGGAAAATACCATGTGCCCACAGGTGTCCATTGAAAAAATCCATAGACCGGAATTGTGGGAACCACTGGTCAGCTTTTGGACTAGCAATATCTCTAACCAACGCTCTGGCATAATTGAGAACAAGATTATTGTTGCTCAGCAACCAATTTGGATCGATCGATGCAATTAACGCAATAGCATGAATATGATACCCATAATGGAAATGATGATCATTATACATGCTATTCCCAAAATCAGCTCCTGGTTCCGCAGTGGATACCAAACCTTTCCAAGAACAATCATATGCTAAAGGATATGGTTGGGTATTGTTAGCAAAGATTTCCACCGCTTGTTTGACTTTCGGTAACACTTCATTGAGCAACCCTTCATCTTCTAAAATAAAACGACAAACATAGGCAATGTGAGCAAATTTATCAAGAACTTTACCCGATGTGTACATGGAGTCAATATTAGCCATACCAACTACGTCTTGTTTGACATCTTCCACTGCAGCTTTCTTGATTAAGTCTTTAACTTGATTTGAGTAAGAAGGTTTACCAGTGGAGAAAACTGCCCATGGTTCCCAAACAATATCAACTGGTAATTGTTCCTGCATGGCTAGTTCATTGGTTACGTACGCTTTCATAACCCCTTTTGTAGGTGAATCCAAAACAAGATCAGTTGGCTGAACATTAACCATAACCTCTTGATGATGAGGAAGTGCCCATACTATAGTTTTCCCAGATTTAGATTGACCTTCAGTATGATAAGTAAACTTGTATTGCCCCTGGTCTCCGTCGGCGGATGCAGATAATTCAGCACTTTTAATATAACACCCAGCAGTTTCATCATAATGTTGAGAATCCCCACGTGCTATTTGAATGATACCAGGACCATTGGCAACTATATGATTAGGATCTTTTAAAGTCAAATCAACGGTACTATAAACTGACCACACAACTTGATTGAATAATTTAGCGGTATATTTTTGAACGTTATTGATAACACCACCAACTTTGTTAAATTCATGAACACCCACTTGCGAAGCAATAACGGGTTTGGCATTTTCATAGATAGCAGTGATAAATCCCATACCTTGAACAATTGGAGTTGTTATTTTGGCGTTACCCTTTTCCAAACTAGCGGTAACCGACATCACACTATGATCATTCAATTTCAATGCCGGGTTCAGGAAATTTTCAGCAGAAAGAACGAAAGACTTGATTTTCGGAGGGTTGAAATAATATTGGGCCGTTGGAGCACCTGGATCCGGACCAAATACCCTTTGCAGAGCGTCAGTGTGGTTGAACGCAAACCCATGATCTTGATCAGGATCAACCAGGTACCACATGGAATAAGGTAATGGCCAACATGGCATGGTTTGATCACCAATAGTCAAGTTATTGTAAAAATTATTGGTGTGAATTGGAGCATCCCTTTCTTCACAGCAGCATCCAATTGGTGCTTGTTCATGTTTGATTTTTCGGAATATTTCTAATGGTGCACCAGTATCAATTGGTGTATCTAAAATACTATTACCATCAATTGGTCGAGAAGGAGGTGGTGGGTTGTTGGATTGTTCGGATGTTGATGAACCTGGAGGCGGCGGAGCTGGTGCTCTATCATAGGTTTTGCTTGGTTGTTGTTGATCTTCAGGCTGACCTTCGGATTTTTGATGCAAATCCAATTTCTTGAATGCGTTCTTCAAATCTCGGAAACCCATTTGTGGAAAGATATCTATCTAGAATGCATACCTTTTTTTTTTCTAAATCGGCAACCTGAAATTGATTAAATATTCCGCAACCTTTTTTTTTCTCCATTCGGAGAAACGTGACTTGGGAAAGTCACGTGATGTATTTTTTTGATTTTGGGCAATTTTTTGTGATTTCCTAAAAACTCATACAGTTCTTGTGAAGTTGCCTAGACCGACAAACTTATAGAAATTGGTAATGTATATTCCTTTAATAGACTCAACAAAGTTGTTTTCCAGGTAGAATCGGGATACCCATATTCAACCGAATTGAGTGTTTTTTTTTGAATTGAACGATAAGAAAAAAACATTTAAAAACCGATTTGTAAGAGTTTTTAGCAATCCAAGTTGTACTATTTTTAGCATGGTCTACAACCTTTTCTGTTTCCATCCAATTGGTCAAGAAATAAAACAGAGGCTTGGGTATAGTATATCAGAGGCTTGTCGTAGTTTTTCAAAAAAGCTTAGTTTGATTGATTGATGCAAAACCAGCGAAAGGGTTCACAACGAAATTTCGTTTTTTTTTTTCGTGCGCGTGTCAGTGTCAATAAAAAGAAAAAAGATTTCCTGATTTGGCGAAATACACAAAATCTAAAATTAAATTTTTTTTTGAGAATTACGTGTCTCTTATGTCTGTACTGCATACAATAAAATCTATCAAAAAAAAAAAGAAAAATCAAACACCGTCCAGAATATTTCGTTCACTTGATAATAGCACGACATTAGAGAAGGACTAAAGTTGATTGAATAACGATCCGTCTGTCAAGTCTAGAACTGTATTGTTAAAATATCAAACGATGTGCGAAACAAATTAAGTACATGCATGGATTAATAATAATACCGAAACACAATTCGAAAATAATGAAGAAGCAAGAAAGAAAAAAAAATACGTGAAATTCACAGATAAAATATTGCGTAATAGAAGACAGGAAGAAAAAATTTCACTCTTTTATACATTCTGATGATGAGTGATTTCAGTGTGATGATGAATGTTAATCCAATTAATTAATTTGCTATTCATGTAAGTAACCACCTTAAACAATCTGAATTTAATCTTCTTTAGGAAAAATTCATTCTTCAAGGTTTTAATTCTTCTAATTGACCCCAAAGGTTATCTCTTAACGATTTCATAAAGTTTTAAGCTAAGGTGTTTCATAAATTGACGAAGAGCAAAATATATCCTGTTTACTCTGTTTGGGTTAACCTTGGTTTTTATTTATTTTTGGGATAATAGGAGAACAAACCTCATTCATTTTTTTCCACACGTGACACAAAATACGTTTAAAAATTATTTTTTGTTTTGTGTATTTGTTTACATAGACGCACAACTACACGACCAAAATATTTTACCTATATACAGTACACAGTAATAATTGACGATTAATGTATGAACCATACTAAAATTTTTTTTTTTTTCCATCTTCCTTTCTAAAACATTTTTATTTGAAAGAAAGAAAATTATTAATTATTTCTACATTTATATTATTTGAGTCTTTTTCTTTCTTTCTTGAGTCTTTTTTTTTTTTTAAATCTTTCCTTTCATATTTTAGACTCAATTCCAATTTCAATTGTCGTTTCTTTTTTGATTTCCTACAAAGATCCACGAATTTACGTTTTATATTCAGAAACAAAACATCCAAAAGATCAAAAGAAAGAAATAATTCTTCTTACCGTATCATCCTCCCAATAATCTTACACATACTTACTTATTAATAATAGACGAATCGGTATTACAAAAATCAATTGAAATACAAACAAACAGGAAATAGAAAATATTTATAATCATAATAATTACAAGTCCAAAAAGATAATAATCAACTTTAATTGTTATTTTTAGGAAAAGAAAGAGAAAAAAAAACGATTCTGTTTCAAAATAATCAAACAAAGGTAATTCCATTCATCTTCTTCTTTGTCCAAATCAACTTTTTTTTTTAAGGAAACTGGTTTTTTATTGTATCATCATTTCAGTATTTAGAGAAAACGAGTTTTGAATCCAACTTTCAGGAAAACACCAAATTCATACTACTCCAAACAAATTTATTTAACTACCGTCATTCATTTTATATTCAACTAGTTTTATAAATTCCCCGGTATGCCTCCACAAATGATGTCTTTCCCAACCTTTTTAAGAAAGAAGGAACAATCACCCAAAGCTTTAGATGGAGCATTCCCACCATTTAAAATTGAACATAGATATAAAAGTGTTTATGAAAGAGCTGGATTTGATGTAAACAAAGGAACTGGCCAACAACAAAACAATAACAGTGAGTCAAGATCCCTCAGTTCGAAGAAATCAGATCCAAAATATCAGGATACAGCAAGTGTCAACTCATACCCAAAACGTCGACAACCAGCCCGCGATTCAGGATCTAAACTGGCAACATCACCTACTTCAGCAACAAACTCGTCAAATTCTTCCAAATCAAGCAAAGCCCTGTCAGTGAATTCAAATTTCACCAATCATAAGACCAGTTCTCATAGTACTATGAGAAATGGTGAATATCATAATGCATACGAACCACCATTGACTAATGGATCTTCAACAACTTCCTTTTTTAATGAAAATGAATTAAAGAAACAACAACTGCAACCACAAACATCACCGCCACCTTCGGTACAACAACAAGAACCTATAAGAGAAGAATATCGTTCTCCACCACGAATCTCAACAACTACAGGTTCAAATGACACACTACCAAATAATCATGATGGTGCAGACCAATTTGATTTCAGTCCTTCCCCGAGCCAAAATCGTAACTTAAAGGGTTTAAAACTTGACTTGAATGAGGAACAAAAGGATAACATATCAGATGCAGGAAGTTTACCAGGATTGAATAAAGTAGGTTCTCATCCAGATAGTGCTAGTGGGAAATCAGTACATTCCAACGAAAACAAGAAGAAACAAGCACCATCACCTACTAAAATTACCAAATCGACCGATATTTATTCACAACAAGGTTATCAAGTGTCTCCACAATCGCCTATTGGTGGTTTCCCACCTCAACAAAATGGTGCTCCATTTGATCCAAGAAGACAACGTCACCAACAACATCAACAAAACATTACATTAGGCAATTATCCAGTTGAAAACATGACTCCAGCTCCTTTCCATCAACACCAACCACAACCACCATATCCAATGACAAGCCCACAAAATATGGCTCATCCACCACCACAACCTACGAGAAATATGTCACCACCATCAAACATGTATTATTCCCCACCGGTACAAAATCCGTATCCACTTGCGAGACCAAGACCTGCGAGTCCGAAATTGCCTATGATGACTCTTAATAGTAGTCAACCTTCAGCTTATAGACCAAATTCTCGTTCAAATTCTCCAGGATTACCACCAGCACGTCTGCAGTTCCGTCCGCAATTCGGCGCTGGCCCGCCACAACAAATACCTTATAATCCACAACAACATCCAGTTCAACTTCCGTATCATCCACAAAGACAACCACAAGTGCAGTCCCCATCACAAAGTGGCTTCCCACAAACACCTTATCAACAACAACAACAACTTCCGCCACCAAGATCAAGACAACCAACTTATTCTCAAATTAGAGATGACAAATTGACATCAGCATTGGATGAATTCAAACACGACATTGAAAGTCACAAACAAAACTCTCCAACAAATTCAAGCGGCGACGATACTCCATCTGACCCACCATCTGCATTAGGTTTATCTAATGTCCACGATGATATTGAAGTGGAAAGCAATAGATTTTCATATGCTCATAATAATGTTTCAGCAAAAGATCCTTCATCTCAATTCAAAAATTTCGCTAATCAACAATTGGCAAAAGATGGCGACTTGAACGATGAGTATCAACAATTCTTGACTAGCCAACATAAAAAAGAAACAGAAAAAAACCAAGGATTAAGTGCTCAACATGAGCCAGCTAGACATAGTCGTTTATCCATGGTTAGCTCCATCATCTCTAAAGATTCCGCATACAATGAAGAAGATGATGCGATAGAAAAAGAATTACAGAGACAATTGGAAAGTTTGAAGATGTCTGGGTCTAGTCTTGATATAAATAAAGTTCCAACATTCACTGATGTGAGATCAATGCCAACTGCCAATGAACCTGTGGCACTTCCAGAATTTAAGATTCAAGATGTCGATGAAGCACCAGAGTTGGAAGATGATTTCGAAACTACCAAACCATTGAGTGTTGTATCAAGTAATGTTTCCCATGAACCTGTAGAAATACCAGAAACTGTACAACCAACTCAACAACATCAACAAGCTGCTCCACTTCCGTATCCAGAGAAGGAGTTGGAAACTTTTGACGAGACAACAACCAATGAACCACAAGATTACGATGAATCATTTGCAGAAAGTCAAGACACAGAAGAAACAAAACCATTATCTCCGAAAACCCATTCCATTGAACAAGAACTTCAAAGCATGAACTTCCAAATCCAACCAACTACTGAATCTCCATCTGTTCTAATCAAAGAAGTATTCGAATCATTCACATCCGGTACTGGTCCATGCCGTTCCTGTTACCAAGAAATCGATCCAATGGCTAAAGGATCCAAGAAAGCGATTTTTTCCAAGACTGGCGAATTATCTGGGCAATGGCATAGACTGTGTTTCACTTGTTCGTATGATTCATGTTCCACTGCATTCAACAAACATGTCCAATGTTATGTTTTCAGCGATAAACCATACTGTTTCGAGCATTATCACATTTTAAACAACTCATGTTGTAAGCATTGTAATATCGGTATTGAAGGAGAATGTATTGAAAATGAATTGGAAGAGAAATGGCATTTACTGTGTTTGAGTTGTGGACAATGTGGTCAAGGTATAAGAGACGATTATTTCGTGATCAACTCACAAGTCACCTGTCATGGATGTAAGAATAACATGGCTGGTGGATTAAGTGTCAATGATAGAATTGAAAAGAGAAGAACTAGAATTTATAACGTATAGATTGTATCAATAAACCCCAAATTTCAAAACCAAAATATAAACAAATTCATTATCATGTAAACTCTAAATATTTACTGTCTTGTTCTACAAGCTGGGAATTTTGTGATCTGTACTTTTTTTTTTTCATTATGTCACTCACTTTTGTGTCACATCCAAAATTAGGGCTATAACCCTAAACACTATATTTTTTTTCTGTTACCCGCACATTGAAAAATTTTCCCATACATTGTGTGGGATAATCATCGAACAACGAAAAAAATAAAAAGTGAATTTTTTTAAAAGAGGGAAACTCTCGTTCTTTTTCATACCCTAACCCAACCATATTAATTAAGAAACAATGTCAGGATCAGGTGCTTCCGGTAACAAATTCCGTATGTCTGTATGTAAACCTAGTGAACGATTGAATTATTGAGATTTTGATTTTGATTTTTGGGAATATTTACTTTGAAATGGGATAGTTAAAAGTGTTTGAAAAATCATGAATTTATAATCATCAAGAGAATGGGAATTTGAATAAAAAAGGACTAAACATTTAATGATGGGCATAATCATATCCAAGGAAATATGATCAAATGAACAAATCAAAATGACAAACTATTTGAAGAAACATTATTTACTAACATTTTTATTTTTTTGTAAAGTTAGCTTTGCCAGTTGGTGCAGTCATGAATTGTGCTGATAACTCTGGTGCCAGAAACTTGTACGTTTTGGCCGTCAAAGGTGTCGGTGCCAGATTAAACAGATTACCAGCTGCTGCTGCCGGTGATATGGTTATGGCCACTGTTAAAAAAGGTAAACCAGAATTGAGAAAGAAAGTTATGCCA
>JAKTXQ010000278.1:0-11460 GCA_030582995.1 Candida maltosa
GAGCTTCAATATCAGTTCCGAATTGGGATGGAATGAACAATTTCGGTTTGACTTGCGCAACAATTTTTTCAACTTTGGAGAATAAATCTGGATTAGCACCAGTTAATTCGATAATCACATCAGTACCAGCCAATCTCTGTGAAATGGAGTCAATTGTCCCATCATCAATTGCGGAAACCACATAGTCGACGTTGGGATCCTTAGTTTCTGGGTCTTTTCTGGTGACAGATTTGATTGGAAACTGAACCTTATCTTTGAAGGTTGCAGACTTGAGCGCTTCTAAAACTGGTTTTCCCAAGGATCCATTTAACCCGATAATAGCAATTGAGACTTTAGACATTGTGATAAGTAATAATGATAATAAGAGTAAGAGTGATGTGTTGATGTAGAAAAATTGACAATAATTTTGAACCAAGAAAGGGTTCAAACAGGGATATTTATATTCAAACCATTCTGTGGAGAGCGGATGCAAAAAAAGGAATAAAAACTATGGTTATGCATAGAATAAGACGCAAGGGATAGGTATGTGTGGCTTGGTTATCCCCGAATTTATAATCAGGATGGCAAAAAATATTATTACAGAATACGCTTATACGATTGTTAACTCCGAAGTTTATCTCCATACCCGAGATCTGTCAAAGACGGAAGATATTTATTATGGATAAATATTTTACCAGAATTGGATTACTAATTCCATTTTCTGCACGTGATCTGACTAATCCTCTATGGCATGGTCTTGAATTTAGTGTAGGTTAGAGTATCTTCTCCTCAGTTACCAGTAGTTCTAATACACAAAATACTTATGATGGTTATTTCATATTTTATCTTCACTTTTTGTACAGATGGTGAAAGTAAGTGTCACGTGATCACAATCACGTGACTAGTTTTGGTGTAGATGCCAATTGTTTGACTTTCCCATAAGAAAAAAACTCCTTTTTGCTCGTAATAGTAAGAAATTTTCTTGATTTATACTAGCCAAGGAATAACCCCGAATTTTTCTTCATCAACCTTCAAAGAAAAATTCGTCTTCAAAGAAAAAGGTCCATACTTTAAAGCAAATGTGTATACTTTTACAAAACTTTGAACCATTGCCGTTGAAGGTGCATACAATTCTATTTTTAGATTTTGTTTCCCAATCTAGAATCATCAATTTCCTGAATTGGAAAAAAGGTCGTGCAACATGTACAAAAACAAAAATAGAACCCTCGTCAGATTTATTTGGTCAATAACACCCGCACCAAACCGACAAAAGTATTTATACAAAAATTTGTGTTTGTGCGCAACAAAAAATAACAAGTACTTTTGTCTATAGTGTATCTAAAGTTAACAAGAAAAAAAGCAACGATCTGACCGAAAAAATTCTGTCGTTGCCAAACAAACAAAGGAGAAAAAAGAAAAACAAACAAAACAAAGCTAAAAATTTTCTCTTGCTTTCTTTTTTTTCTTTCCCACTCACTCCAAGTCGAACAACAACAATTTTTCACTACTTTAGTTTCGTTACACTAAAAATTTTCTATTATTTTTCTCTGTTTTTTTTTTCTCTTAAACACATTTTCTTCTTTCGTTGATTCACTGATACCCTCCCCCCCATTCGTTAAAACATGTTGTTCAAAATTTCTACTTTATTAGCTATTGCTGCTACTTTACAAACCACTCTTGCCACTCCACCAGCTTGTTTGTTGGCCTGTGTTTCCAAAATTGAAAAGGCATCTAATTGTTCAGGATTAAATGACTTGTCTTGTATATGTTCAAGCCAAGCTTCCAAAATCGAACAATGTTTGAACGATATTTGTCCAAATGACAATGCCGATGATGCTATCAACGCCTTCAAGAGTTCTTGTTCCGGATTCACTTCTTCTTCTTCAAGTTCTTCCGAATCTGAATCAGCTTCCTCCACCGCTTCTTCTGAATCTGAATCCTCATCTGAATCCTCATCTGCATCTGAATCAGCTTCTTCTACTGCTGAATCCAGTGCCGAACAATCCAGCTCTGCTGCTGTTTCTGGTTCTGCTTCCGCTTCTTCTTCTGAAGTCGAATCTAGCGTTGAATCCACCAGTTCCGAATCAGCCACTGTTGCTGCTGAATCAACCACTGCTGAATCTTCTTCAGTTGTTGCTGTTGTTTCCACCTCTACTAGAAACCAAACCTCTTCTGGTTCTGCTCCAACTTCCATTGCTGTTGTTTCTTCAGAAGGTGCTGGTTCTAAAGTCGCTCTTCCTTTAGCTGCTTTGGTCGGTGCTCTTTTGGTTTAAGTTTAATTCATAGAAAAAGAAAAAGTAAATACATTTGATATATAAGTACGTTGATTTTTTTTTGGTTTTATATATAAGTTGATATTCATTTATAAAGAAATTTTGGGATTAATCGTTTAGTAGTCACGTGTCACAACCCGTGGTCAAAAATTTTTATGAAAACAAACGAAAACGTCAAAGTAATGCATAAGATCGTAGGATGTCAAACGGGTGTGCAATGTACTGTATATTTTGATTCATCTTCGTTTTAATAAGTTGCAACAATCGTATTTCTATAACTATAAAATCAACCAATCAGCCGTTACACAAGAACTCCATCCAATCAAGACACTCTGCAACCATTATCCGACGGGAGATCCAAAGGAATCAAGTCAACAAACAATTGCAAAAAAAAACTAAAGCAACATTCGTTATTTTTTTAGGTAGTGGTTAATTCGGTGATTCCGATCTAATTCCTTCGGCATGCCGGAATTTAAAGTTTCTTTTCATAAAAAAGGGACCCAATGAAAAAAATTTTCTTGTTTACTAAAAACGTACATACTTAACGAACGCCGTTTCATATGATTCCAAACAACTCATAAATGAAAAGACATCTATTGAATTATAATAGAATGTTTAATTTGAAAACAATAAAAACAGTTAGATAATAACCGACGATTATGTAATCATGAACTGCAAAAAAAAAAAAAAACAGAAAAAAATAATCGAATTTATGCGAGATAAGAAAACATGATAAGCTTAAAAATAAAAATATATATGAAAGGATATATTATACCTGCAAAGAAATATGAAATGCATAATTCACGTATTTGTAGATGATGTTGATGGTTGTTCACATGAAGGAACATGTATTCTAAATTTCATGGGTATGTCCGAGAAATTTCAAATAATAAAACACGGCAATTACAACAATAGCAATCATACTGTCAAAAAAAAACAAAAAAAAATACTATTTTTCTTTTTGGACCCGGAATTTCCAAAGGAATACCTTTTAAAAAAATTACATCTAACCGTTTCATATAAAATGACCCCTTTCTACAACCCTAAACTATAAATAATCAGTGATCTCCACTAAAATTACAAAAATAAAAAACCCACACACCTTCCTTCTTCTACATTCAATCAACCATGCCGTCAAATTCAAATAAAGTACATGCAAAAGCAACAAACACTATACATTACACCTTGTATTACGGTACTTTCATCCACACTCCCGCTTTATCCACCATCGAAATCAACTTCAATACATTAGTCGGAGTAAACGAAGAAGGAACCATTGATTTCGTACACCCAAACTACCAACCATCAGAACATGACAACAAATCCCCAATCCAGTTCTTCATCGACAATCATCATCAAACACATGACAACTATAGACAACGTCATCATTTTGAATTTGTGGATTATTCACATGATTTAACGAAATTCTTCTTCCCTGGATTTATCGACACCCATATCCACGCCTCGCAATTCCCAAACAACGGGATCGGACTCGGTGTGCCATTAATGGATTGGTTGAAAACATACACGTTCCCATTAGAAGAGAGTTTCAGCACCCGCAAGGATAAATTATCATTTGCAACCAAGATATATTCCAAAGTGATCCAACGAACTTTAGAAAACGGAACCACCTGTGCATCATACTTCACCACCATCGATCCTGAAACGAGTAACTTATTCGCTGAATTGTTATTAATCAAAGGACAGAGAGGATTCGTTGGGAAAGTGTGCATGGATCATAACGAACCATACGACACGTATCAAGAATCAATGGATGATTGTATTAAATCAATGGATAAAATCATCAAACACGTGAATGAGATCAATCCAGACGATGAGAAATTAGTGGTTCCGATAATCACCCCACGATTCGCTCCTGTTTGTTCCCGCGAGTTGTTGAAATATTTGGGTGATTTAAGCATCAGGGAAAACTTACCCATCCAGACCCATATCAGTGAGAACAAAACCGAAATTGAGTTAGTCCGTGATTTATTCCCCGATTGTGATTCGTATGCTTCTGTATACGATAAACACGATTTATTAAACAAGGGAACGATATTGGCACATGCGGTGCATTTGACACTGAAAGAACGGAAATTGATCAAAGAGAAGAATTGTTCAATTAGTCATTGTCCCACTTCCAACACATTCATTTCGAGTGGTGAGGCGCCTGTTCATACGTATCTTTACAATGACGGGATTAATGTTTCATTGGGGACCGATGTGAGTGGGGGGTTTGATAGTTCGATTTTACAAGTTGTCAAACATGCGATTTTGGTGAGTCATCATTTATCCATGCATAAAGATGACGAAAAGAATAAGTTGTCGATTATTGATGGGTTGTATATGGCTACAATGGGTGGTGCGAAAGCTGTTGGATTGAAGGATTTAGTTGGGGATTTTAAAGTTGGGAAGAAATTCGACGCCCAGTTGATTGATTTAACCACGAGTGATTCGAATGTTGATGTGTTTAGTTGGCAGTATCCTGAGAATGGGGATTTGGGGAAAATGAATGATTTATTGGGGAAATGGGTGTTTAATGGTGATGATAGAAATTGTGTTAAAGTTTGGTGTAATGGTAGATTGGTGGTTAATAAAGAAAGAAACCATCATCGAGATGACCGATGGGTGATTACCAATGGTGGTACTGGCAAGAGTGGTAAAGAACAAGATTGGTGTGAATTATAATCATGAATAATAAAATGTATATAATATATAATATATAAAAAAACTGTATAAAAGTATATATAACCACCACCACCACGAAAAGTCTCTTTTAATGATTGATTGAATCAACAAGTGATTTCAAAACAAACGCCTCCGAAGAAGATTCACCTTCATCTTCTTCTGGATCTTCATTCCCTTCGTTATTATTATGGTTACGACGAATGATTTCAATTTCTTCATCAATATCATCATTTGCTATCTCTCTTGGACTGACATCTTCCTTCATGTTATTATTATCATGCATCCCCATCATCATCAATGATGAATTACTATTTTCTGATTGTGGGAATTGATACTTCAAAGGAACGTTGGCATTGTTGCCACCATACATAATTGGTTGGTTTTGGTTTTGACCTTGTTGTTGTAAATGCATAGATGATCTTGAGGCAAGTGTTGCATCTGATGAAAATCTTCGAGGTATGAAATCCAGCTGGAATGGAAACTGATGTGATGATGATGATTGTTGTTGTTGTTGAGGAAGAGGAGGAGGTATTTGGAAACTTAATCTTCTATCTAATCTATTATTATTGTTTGTGTTACTATAATATTGTGATGATTGCTGTTGTTGTTGTTGTTGTTGTTGGATAAATGGATTCACAAACCCACCAGTAGAAGTAGCAGCAAAATTACTCGTTGTAGTTGTAGTAGTTGATGATGTGGTTGCATTTGGATTTGTGCTTGTGGTTGTTGATGATAATGGACTATTTGAATTTCTTCTAGTTGACGAGCTCGACGATCCCAACAATTGATAAGGCAATCCAATAACAGCACACATCCAAATCCTAGTTTTATAAATCCGGAACAATTCCCTAACCAAATCTCTGAAATCAATTCTTCTCGAAGTTGAATAATAAAAAATCAATTTCTTACGATCAAATTGGTATTCAGCATCAATCAACTTCATCTGCAATAAATCTTGCGTAGCTGGAGTTGGAGGTGATGGACCACCCAATAATGTACAATTACTTGTTGCATTGGCGATTTTCGCCAAACATAATCGACATGCCTTTTCTTCATCTTGTTTCTTATTCAAAATTTGAATGATTTCATTTGGTTGGGCTAATGAAATTACCGATTTTGGGAAATGTAAAGTTGGAGGAGCAACCGATGATGAACCTGCATTTGATGACGATGATGATGATGATCCAGCACCACCAGTTGTTGTATTTTGTTGTTGCTGTTGCTGTTGTTGGTCGGATAAATTCTTCACGGAAATGTCATCCAATATATTATCAACATGTTCATTTAATGCTGCTTGTTGTTCTTGAAATTGTAACAACTTCAATAATCTCGCTTCATCAATGGATATATTCATTTTGAAAACCTTTCCTAAATCTCTTCCTCGATCAGCTTCAACAATCACCAAATCTCCAACTTTCAAATTAAGCAAATCAGCATTATTAGCATTGTTGTTGTTGTTGTTATTACTGGATGTGGTTGGTAAATAGAAAACATCAATTCTACCAGCTTTAAATCCAACCAAGATCAATTGATAATTTCTTAATGAATTTTCAATTGGGAATTTCGGCAATTGATAAGCATCTCCTAAAAACTTCTCCTCATCGAAAAACCGCTCATTCAATAAATTCATCGTAACTTTAACTCGTTCATGAGGATCACTTTCGAAATAATCATCAACCATTTGCAAGGTGTTTTTATCCGACAACGCAATTGCAGCAGACGCAGCAGCGGAACTTATTGGAGTTGTCGTGGTGGTTGGTGGGTTTGAATTTGTGGATAACAATGCATCAGTAAAAGAACGTCTTCTCATTAATGGATCCATCAATTGTTGTTCGGTAGTGGTGGTTGGGAACGGGTCTTTGAAAAGAGAAGCTTGTTGTTGAGCCAATGGAGGTGACGACGTGAAACCAGGTATCAGGGATGATCGATTATGAATTATTGAAGATGTACTGATATAGTTTTCTGGGGCAGTCAATGGAGGTGGTAAAACATTTGTAGGAGTTGATGTTGTCGACCAGATACTTGTTGTAGTTGAAGTTGGATTTGACCATATGTTTGTAGAATCAATCAGAGAATTTCTTCGATTAGAATTGGTAGTTGATGTTGATGAATTATATGGAGGATTCCACATTGAACTTGAATATTGGTGATGTTGGTGTTGTGGAGGATACTGTTGAGGATAAGAATGAGTTGGAGAGTAATTCCAATTGTTCAATTGTTGTTGATTAGAAGATTGTTGAAATTGTTGGTTTTGTTGTTGTTGTTGTTGTTGCTGTTGTTGCTGTTGTTGCTGTTGTTGGTGGTAATGAGGAAATTGCAGTTGGAATTGATGATGTTGCAGTTGTTGGAAATGATGTGGTGGCTGATTATGATCAGGTGGTGAATTTTTTGAATTATTAGTTGACGTACTTGTATTTTCTTTATTATAATTATCAAAGGTCATCATCGTGTCAAAAATTGAATCAAAAGAAAAAGCTGTTGTTGTTAATGAAAACTAAAAATATATGGTGTGGTTGGTTGATGGATATTTTTCACTTTTGTAAATAAAATTATAATTTTTTAATGTTGTGAAAATTTCGCAATATTTTTTTTTTCTGTGTTTTGGTTTTGATATATTTTTGCAAAGTCCGATATCAATGATTTATATGGAAATAATGATGATAATAAAATGTCTTTTGTTGTCCTTGAAAAAAACGTCTTTATATATATATATAAAAACAGGGAAAATTTTGGGAAATGGAGAAAAAGTATTTGACTTTATATATATGTATATCCAAATAATAAGATTTGAAATCTCTTTCTTTCTCCAGAACAAGTAAAAATGGAAATAAAATAAATTTTTTTTGGAAATGAAATATTTTTAAGGAAAGAATAATAAATTATTTTTATAAAAATGAAATGAAATGAAAAAATCTAATACTGTAAAAGAAAACTAAAACCACCTTCAATAATTGTAATTAATTATAATCTATTATTTTTATTCTCTTTGACTATTATTATTATTTTTCTTGTTAATTGTACGAGTCGGTAAATATCTTAAAATGGTATTATTATGATATGATATGATATGATATATCGATATACGATTTATGATTTTATCTTTGAAAATTTACTTGTATAAGGAATCTTGAAGGAATATTATGGAGGAGGCAAAATCAAAAAAATCGAGTGGAGTTGAAATGAATGATCTCTTTGTTTGATATATTTATAATAGACGATTCTTTTCTTTTTTTTTTTTCTTAGAATATTGGTTTCTTCCTTTTTTATTAAATAAATGAATATTTTCTTGTTTAAAGTAATTTGTAAGTAGATAGATGATGTGATGTGGTGTGTTGCGTCGTATGTGTTTAACGTGTATTATGCGAATAATCAGTTAGTCGTGTAAGATCACAGTACTCAAAAAAATAAAATATTTGAACTTTTAAATGAATTAAAAAAGCAAGTTATTGGAATATAAAAATAAAAAGTGAAAATGTTCAAACTTTATTAGGAGTGATTGATTTGGGGATTTGAAAAATTTTAATAAGTAAAAGAAAGAAAGAATGGAAATATTGATTTGTTTTTATACAAGAGAATCTAAAAATATTAACTTAATTGTTTATGTAAAACCCCTTATTATTATTATTATTATTATTACTTCTACTTCTCCAATATAATATAATAAACAACTTTGGGGTTCATTATTAAATATTAATGTCAGTTCATGTAGATGTCATACGTGTGATCATGTTTAAACTAAATCCCTCCAAAAACTAACTAACAAACTAAACAATCCTTCTTTTTCAACTATTCTATTCTTTTTCAAATTTTAACAATTTCAACATCATCATCATCATCATCATCTGGTTCTTCTACATCTACGTTGAGTTTTTTAATTTTTATTTAACCCTTGATGCTTTTTGTACTACTTTCGTTTTTTTCTTTTTAATTTGAATCGTGTGTGTATATTTTTTTTTTCTCTCTTTTCCACTTTTTCAAAACTACCCTCTTTTTCAATTTCTTACTAATTATCTGTACGTATATTATATGAAATATTCACCAATACTATATCATCTTACATATAAACCATACTTTTTTCCATTTGTACCATTTCAAATTTCTTATTTCTAATTTCCACGGCAATTCAAGTAGCGCAAAAAAGTCTAGAATCATTATTGTATTTATTTATTTATACACAATTTCACATACAGCACATGGTACAAAAATTCAATTATCCGCCTTCCTTCTTCATCGTTCACTTTCGGTTTCAAGTTCCTTTTGGTATTACTTAATTTCACTTCCTTTAATAGCTAAAATACCTTTATGGAAATGAAAATGAGGGGTGGAGATTAAACACATTTTACATTTAAAGAAATAAAAGTGGAGGTGAACAAAAAGCAAAACTTCAAAGAGTTATAATAATTTATTTTCTCCATTACGAATAATGATGAACCTTTATTATTATTGGTTAACCAATGATTTATTTTTGCTGTTTGCTGTTTTATTGTTAAAAGGAACATTTTGCTTAAAAAGAAGAATATCCTATTGTTTAAAACCATCATCATCATCTTTTTTAATTTATTTTAAATCGTTTGTATCGTTTACATCCCACAAATTAAACAAACAAATATCAGATGTTCAAAAATTAACAATGGCGATTACGTAATTATGCTCTTGGTTCTTATTGTAACTTTTTCAATACTCAATATTCTTTATTTCCACACAACGCAAAATAAAAATGTGGGGATCAAATTGACTGAAAAGGAGTTTAAATTATTATTATGCCCTCGAAAGAACAAAGAGCCCAACTTTTTAAATAGTAAAAAAGTAACATTATGTAACCCATAGATGTATATGTACTTTAACCAATCTGTAGATTTATGCTAATCAACTTAAAAATAAAAAAAAGAGGGTAAAACCCATACATTAATAAAAAAAAAGAAATGAAAGATAGTTTACGTAAAAAAGAAAACTCACAATTTGCCATACTTATTCATCCTTTGTACGTATCCTTAATTAACCATACTTACAGATACTTGAACATATCAGCTACATCGATCCACATGACTTCTTTTAACCAGAAATTCTCGTGAAATGGTTTATCTAGTTTAGGTTAACTTTGTCGCCTAAAATATTTAGTTTATACTTGTTTCCCCCCCTTTTTTTTAGTTTTCTTTTTATTTCCGGGAGTTTTGGTAATTTACACCGTTGGAGTTTCAAATATTTTTTTAGTTAATGCAATCATTAAAAATCATTTATTGTATGTAACTCTTCGTCCAGTATGTTTCGTTGTTGATGGTTGATATTTGGTACGTTTTAGGAAATTCAGTTGCAAAAAAAAAAAAAAAATAGGCAAGAAAACAAAAATAATAATAATAACGATGATAAAAATAATAATTTAACAATTAATACAAACAAAAAAACTACATATTTATAAAATAGAGATAGAGAAGATAAAATAAAAAATAAAAAAAAAGAATCCAACATAATACAAGTTAAATAACCCAACTTTCATCATCTTACACTTTATCATTCGAATTGAAAAATGAACTAGAAAAAAATAAACAACGACAACCATATTCTCTCTAAACTTATTCGCTTATTGGAATTGTTGTTGATTAGGTATATTGTTATTTGGAATGTTTCCAAAATAATATTGATCACCATATCCTGCTTGTATTCCTCCTGCTCCAGTAGGATTTCCTTGTTGAGCATAATGTTGAGGTAATCCATGTCCTGGCATACCTGATGGTATTTGTTGTTGATTTTGTTGAACTTGTTGTTGTTGTTGCTGTGCTTGATGTTGTTGTGCTTGAATATGTTGAGAATGTCCAGCAGTAATATTCTGTGTTGCTGCTTGTTGTTGTTGTTGTTGTTGGTTTGGTCCAGGACTTGGTTCTGGTGAATTTGCTTCATTATCACTACCATTCTCTTGATCATCTCCTAAACCTTCTTCTGGAGCATTCAAACAAGCTTGAATTAAATTCTTCCCCTCAGCTTTTGTAACCAATGGTTGTAATTTAGGAGTAGTAAAAGTATAAACCAACCCAGTTTCAGAAACAACCAATAATAAAACTTGAGTACCAGTCAACACCGATAATTCATAAGCCTTCTTCATAATCCCAGCCTTTCTTTTAGAAAATGTAATATGACGTCTTGATTTATCTTGAATAAATTTAATCTCAATCTTTCTACGTTCCTTTTGTGTCTTACCTGATGATCCGCCATCTTCATCATCATCATCATCTCCATCTCCTGCTTGACTGTTACCTATCACATTTGTTCCTTGACTATCTTGGACTTGATCATATTCAGTACCATCTTCTGTTTTAATGCTAGCCATCTATAAAAAAATAAACAACAAATAGTTAGTATGAATCGTAATGAATACGTCCAATTGAAAACATTTAATACATACTTTTATTCTAAGTTAACTCTTCTCTAATCAAAAACCAAAAAAAAAAAAAAAAATTATAATATGTATATGTATAAACACACAAACAAACAATCAACGAACCAAAAAAAAAAGTAATTCGTTTGT
>JAKTXQ010000279.1:0-11416 GCA_030582995.1 Candida maltosa
TCAGTGGTATTCGACTGTACTAATGTAATATGCTTTAATTGCTTAAAGTAATTGTCAGTTAAAATTAATGGGCTCGAATAGGTTTTTTCAAATGACACAACGGACCACGTATACGCCAACTCGTTGATAATCAGCTTGCCAATCTGTTCAATGACTTCTCTATTTGTTGGACTTGTGAAATTTTTACCTGCCGGGGTTGTAACAAAGACTGGATTCAACCCATTAACGGGGTAATATTGTTCAGATTTGTGCTCAACCAAAGTCATAGTTATGCTCTTTTCACCATTGTCTTGTCCATTGTACGCCTGGGCACCTAAATTATCTAGCTTGTCGAAATTTACAAATTTCGACCCTTTATACTTCTTCTTACCAAGCATTCGATCCAATATCTTCTTTCGTTGCAAAATATCTAAATCGAAAACAGCTCGAACGTTTTGGGAACGATCAGGAACAACAAAATTGAAATCAAATTTGGTATTTATATTTGCAATCAATGCAATTTTTTTATCCCAAGTTACCTTGATTCGCAGCCCACGAATCAAATCAGTGTTTAAACCAAAACTTTTCAAGCCCAACTCATCAATGATTTCTTCCACCACGTCATTAAATTCATTAATCAAAGTCATCTGAGTGCCCGTATGTAACCACGAGTTAAGTTTAATATTAGTGTGTATGGAAATGGAACTTTTATTCTCAGTAAAAGTTAGCAAAGCATTGCATCGAGAACCATGCCACAATTTGCTAGGAAAACATTTGCATTTGGCAGCTTGTATCACCAAGCCACATATTTTCTTTTCAAATCCGGGGGAAAAAGTAAGCTCTTGTAAAACAGTATGGTTTTCCTGTCTAAGGGTATCAAATTTATATCGATCACCCCAAAAATATAGGTTATCATCCTTTCTCTTGATAGAATCAAAGAAATTATAAATCTGATTTTCCGTATTCCCAACCTCAAAACCAGACATGACATTGGCTCTAGTTTTTATTTTCATTGTAGCCTGTATGTATTTTTCTTTTCGAGTACTTGCTCTAATGATTGGATTACGAATACGTTGAAGCGTCATTCCAAATTTAGATCCAGCATCAAATATCTTAGTCGTAAGCTCTTTCATCAACGTTTCTATTTCCTGCAGTGGTTCCAGTAATTCACGATTATTGGTATACAATGTGTCAAAATAAACTTTAATTTTCATGATTTCCTTTTCCGGGTGTGATATCAACTCAACTTTGGTATCTGTGACCACACGATTACTAAACCACACATTTATTTTAAGAATTTGAAGAAATGATGTTCTTATTTCTGACTCAAGGTCTGGCGATATGTTTATTTGTCTGTGATTAGTCATACTAGTTTTGGTAAGTTTGCCTAGCGTGGCAACATGAACGGGATGCTTGTAGGTGGACTTTACCACTTGTGGAGACTCATTTGCAAACCTTGGGTAAAGTACGGATTTTGCATCGCTTGATACCAGTGAGTTTATAGAATAGAATCTTAGTCGTAGTAAAACTGGATTCGGTACAGATCCAAGTAAACCCTTCATGATATAATAAAACAAAAACCCAAATGGTACGTTTTGTCTGATCTGAAATGAATATTTTATTTTTCTTTTTTTTTTCTGTTTTTTTTTTACTAAAAGAAGTTATTAATAATGTTATTTCTTTTTATATCAGTCATTGGTGATACTGCCGACGAGTTCTATATTTATGTACTTACAAATACAAACCTTCGAGATTTTCTTCCACTTTATTTTTCAAGACTCTTTCTTTAGCAGACTTGAAATCATCAGCTTTAACTTGCATACGTCTTTCTCTCAAAGCCAATAAACCAGCTTCAGTACATATAGCTTTGATATCGGCACCTGATAAGTCATCCTTTCCTGTGACAATCTCCTCCAAATTGACATCGTCTGCCAAACTCATTTTGGAAGTATGAATGGTTAAAATTTTCTTTTTGGTGTTTGCATCTGGATTTTCAAACAAAATTTTACGATCAATTCTACCAGGTCTGATCAATGCTGGGTCAAGGGACTCTATTTTGTTAGTTGCCATGATAACTTTAATATCACCTCTATCGTCAAAACCGTCTAACTGATTCAACAATTCCAACATGGTTCTTTGAATTTCACGTTCCCCACCTGAAGTGGACTCGTATCTCTTTGTACCAATTGCATCAATTTCATCAATAAACACAATGGATGGTGCGTGCTCTGCGGCGATTTGGAAAATTTGACGACATAATCTTGGACCATCACCTAGATATTTTTGAATTAATTCTGACCCCACGATTCTCAAGAATGTGGCACTGGTCTGATTAGCAACTGCTTTGGCCAATAAGGTTTTACCTGTACCTGGAGCCCCGTACAATATCACCCCTTTAGGTGGCTTTATTCCCATTTCCTCGTACAACTCAGGATGTGTCAATGGTAATTCGACTGCTTCTTTAATTTCTTGGATTTGCGATTCCAAACCTCCAATATCTGCATACGACTCTGTAGGAGATTTATCAAGTTTCATCACTGATACCATTGGATCAGCGTCGTCTTGCAATACACCCACCACGGCAACAGTCTTGTGATGTAAAAGTACTGAACAACCTGGTTCTAATAACCCCTTATCGACAAATGACATGATCGACACATAATACTCGGAACTAGCAGTACTAGACACAATTGCGTGATCATCATCAATGATTTCCTCCAAAGTCCCAATTGCCATTGGGTATCCTCTCAATTCGTCAACCTTCTCTCTTTCTTCAGCTTGTCTTGCTTCTGTAGGTTGGAATGCTTCTTGATTAGTTACAAATTCTTCTTCCAATAACAAGTGATCTTTGATTCTTTCCAATTTCAATAATTTCAACTTGCATCTAGTGTTTGGATATACGCTAGGTAATTTGACAGCGGTATCTGGACCTCTTCTTTTCTTTTTCCCAAATTTAGATTCAACTGGTGGTTCATATTTTGGTTTTTCCTTCTTTTTGTCGTCTTTCTTTTTATTGGCATTATCGCCTCCTGGCATTCCTGATGGACCTTGACCCATGATTCAATTGTGTATGTGTATATATGTTTGTTTTTGTTGAATAATTCGAAGAAGAAGAAGAAAGAAAAAAAAATAAAGTGGTGAACGGTTGAAAACTCGCCACCAACAAAGACGCACACAGAAAATCAAAGTCGTGTTTTTTTGGTAAAATTTGGAGAAAACTAGAATACAGTTAATACATGTTGTATAATAATATAGTTTTACTGTTGGTTCTCTTACAAATGGAAACATCTCAAACATGCTAATAGAATAATAGATCAACTTGTTTGGCGGATCTTTCTCTAAGAACCAAGTTCAAATATACGACACGTGTAATATGGTTTTATAGGTCGTCTATATATTTCCATCACAACCATAGACATGGATTATGTTTTTGAAATAACTTTCGAAAGCAATGCTGTTTTATTTTGTTTGATATCAACTGAATCCTACTTTTAGTTTTCTTCTTTTGTTTTTAGATTTTTTTTTTTTTAGATTTTTTTTTTTTTGTTTTTGGATTTTGACAACCTTTTCAAAACTTACTTCAAATCAAGGGGAATAGATGACACTACGCAGTTATGGGAGATTTCAAAAATAAAGATTTTGCCTCGTTGAAAAGGTCTCGTTTGTCTATAGGAGGATCAACCTATCAACCTTTGAACACATTGACCCCATCAAGAAAATCAGTCCCAGAAAAAATCACCGAGTCAGATGATTACCATAATCAAAGCATTACAAAACCAAGCATACGTGATCGATCAGATCCATTCGCCGTCACCGATAAGAAGATCAAAGAAGCGCAAAGTGTGAGACATCGATTACAAGGATTGACACCTACAAGAAGAGACAAAATTTACACGTCTCCCCTGGTGGATAATTATTCAGAAGTAAGGGATTGTTTTGGCGAATTAATAAATGTTCAAGCAAATGGATTAATGGAGGAGGCTAAAGTGTCAATTGGCTTGAGATCATTTGAGAAATGTGGTACAACATTTTACCGGAATTTGGGACGTAAACCACATTCACTTGCAATTTCAAATAATGGGCTATCATTATGTATTTACGAGGGAGATCATCCTAAAAATGATTTTGTTATTAATATTGCAGACCAGTTGAAAGTATTATCATTCGCTTCGGACGCAATTGTGATGGAATTAAATCAGGGAAGAGGGACAATCATTGCATTTCATCATGGCAGAGACCGTGAGTTTCGAGAGTATTTTCAAACCCATCCTTGTGAAAAAGTGAATGCTACAAAAACTTTGGCAAAAGAAGCATTAGATAAACTTAGGAATCCCCCTCTAGAAGTGGAAGAAGTAGCATATGAACCGGAGCCAGAAAAAGAAAAAGTTAAACCACTGACAGTTCCGAAAGGTATAGAAAGTTCATTAGACCGAGTACTTACAAGACTGGCGAAAAAGAAATACTACGAGGCTATTGATAACATTTATGCTGAAGAAGGAGGTGATGTTCAAATCATTAGAAAAGACGACCCTGATGTCACTGAAAGTATGTTTGATGAAGATGATTACGTTTTTTGGGAGGCACCAGCAAAGTTCTCCCCCGATTTACAATATAGATTTCCAGATGGTAAACTTTTTCGAATAAACTTTACTGATTTCTCCACCCTTTACAATAATGATTGGATTAATGATGCAGTGATAGATTTTTGCATCAAGTTTGACATTGAAGAAGCTATTCAAGAAGGTGTGGTTAAACGAGAAGAAATATATGCATTCAATTCCTTCTTTTATAACAAGTTAAACTCAATAGAACTTGATGGAAATACCCCTAATTACTACAAGAATGTTCAAAGATGGGTCCAACGATTGGATTTAATGTCGTTCCCATATATAGTGATTCCTATCCATGAGAAGCATCATTGGTACTGCTGTATAATAAGAGGGTTACCTGCTTTATTAGAAATGGCTCAGAAATTGATACAACAAGATGAGAGTAAAGGCATTCAAAATGAACAAAAAGAGAGCCAAGATGAAGCAACCACTCAAAGTCAAGAAGAAAATGAATCCTCTGATGAATCGAAAAGCGAGTCTACTGAAAAGTTTAAAAAATGGGGAGCAGAGATATTTGTTTTTGATTCTTTGGGATTGAAACGAGAAAATGTGAAAATACCATTGAAAACATTTATCATTGATTATTGTAAAGATCGGCACAATGTTGACATAAGAAAAGATCAAATTCGAGTCACGCTTGCGAAGGTACCCAAACAGAACAATTATAATGATTGTGGAATCCATGTACTATTCAATGTAAAGAAATGGTTATTTAATATGGAAGCTTGCGAATCATTATGGAGAAAACACCAACTTTCCACTATGAGGAATATTTTTGTCGCTGCTGAACGAAATAACATGAGAAAATATTGGATTGACAAGCTTCTTGAATTGCATTCTAATCAAGAACCAATACAAGCAGGACAAGATGACGATGGAAACACGCCAAACACTGAACAAGATTCAGCTAAAACTGAGGCAACTCATGATGATGACGATGATGATATTGAGATAATTAAAGAAAATACGATTGTCCCGTCTCCGCTGGAACAATCTATTGCCAATAATACTCGATCTAGAGGAAGGAAAGTTAAATTGGTGAATGCTTATCTCAACGAAACATTCGGGGACCGAAATCTCCCCAGATATGCTATAGAATGCTTAAACAAAAATTTCCCCAGGAGAAGTTTGTTTGAAGATGTCAAAGTAAAGAATCGGATTGCACAGTTCATTGAGGATGTTGACAAAGATGTACCTTCTGAAAATCAATTGGTAGAGGAGTTTGCAAAAGATATTGAAATATTGAAAAAAGAAATACCTAAACAAACGCTTGATGAAAACGCACTTGGTGAAAATTTCACTACCGCCGTTTCACTGTTGAAAATTGACCCGAGTAACTTTTTTTCAGCTACAAAAGATAGACCAAAGAGGAGATTGCTTGATGAAGAAGCCGTGAATTTTATCAAAGAGAAACAAATCGAGTCAGAGGCTGGGAAAAAATATATGGAAGAATATGACAAATTGCAAAAGGAATCAGAAATACAAGATAATGATAGTTTAGACCAACATGAGGAAATAACTACAATTCCTCGTAATAATACACCGGAACAAACCAAAGAGATTAATAGAGATGGTTCAACTGCACGTAAGTCTGAAAGCAAGAAACATGACAATTCTGGTGACAAGTGGTATATAGGAAAAGATGGTTCTAGCAAAGCCGAACGTATTGATGATGATGATATGGAAGTTTTTGATTTGCATGATGAGGAATTGAATGGTCGAGTTACGAGAAAAAAATCCAAAGAACTAGTGAACATGATAATGGCCATAAGTGGTGGAGAAATCAAAAGAAGGAAAACTGAACAAAGAAATAGATAAGTTTAGTGAAACTTTTGTATTATAATTAATTTGCATTCAGACACAATTTTTTCTTTTTTTGCTTCTTCTTTTTGTACAGGTAAGCGAAATTCCTTAAAACCCGAACTCAATAGAAAAAAAACAAAACGAAACAAAATAAAATAAAACCGGATAATACACCAAACTACTTTCCAAAAAAAAAAAAACTTTTTTTTTAATTCCCTTTTTTTTTAATCTATTTTTCTGAACTACTTCTCCAATATTTTCAATCAAAATGTCACAGCCTTCATCTCCACCTCCACCTTTACCACCTAGAAAGTCTATGGATGCTGTTCTGCCGTCATCCCCCACTAATGGAGTTGATTTTGAAAAGAAACTCCCTGAAATCCCACATGCTACTGCCAGAGGACAAATTACGTTTGATTTGAACGATAAAGTCTCGCAAATTGCAGCTGTGAGACAATTTGAACTCTATAGTTCAATTCAACTGAATGAAAATTCCGATCTCTTTGTGAACAACCCCAATGGAGACACAATTGTGAAGAAGAAGTTGAATGAAATAGAAGTTGAAAATGCCGAAACGAAATACTGGGTTTTGATAATAGAAGATTACAGTAATCGAATTTTGAAAGATAAGGACACTGAGCTGTTGGAGCAAGAGATATTGAAAGGGATTCCTGTTGAACTCAGATATTTGGTCTATTTGAGAATGTTGTACATCAGACAAAAGCTCAATTCGAAAGAAACATTTGAAGGATTATTGGTCAAAGCAAGACAAATCAGAGATGAATACATTGAGAACTTGACTGTTGATATTAAGGCAAGGGAAATCTTGATGGTTTTGAATTACTACATTAATCAAGTCAGTAATGGAAATGGTGAAATTGAAAGTAGCGAAAATGACGAAGACAAGGATGAACTAATTCAAGTACCAGTGAGTCGTTTCATTATCAATGTCTGTGGGCTATTAATCACTCTTCCAGATGTCTCTCAAGAAGAAGTGTTTTATTTGATTCTCAAGCTTAATAGATTATACACTACTTTGAACAAGGATGAATTTTTTTACAAGATTAGCAGATCATTGGAAGTGGAATTATTTGATATTTTCAAACATATTAGTGTTCAAGGAATTAATTTAAACACATTGTTCAGAAACATTGTTGTTCAGTTTTTCAATAGTGAATTGCTTGAGCAGAAAATGTGTTTGACGACCCTTGACTTTGTGGTGTTTGAAGGATTTGATTTTATACTCCGAATGATGTTGGTATTATTTTCCAGCAATAAAGAGAAGATACTTGAATTGGATGGTGATGATTTGCTTCGATTTATTAATTCTCCTGAATTTTTCACTGGGGTCCAAATTGATTTCAACAACGTATTGGCTCAAGAACCACACATAATCCAGTATGAAAATGAGTTTTACTTGATAAATGCTAATTCTTTAAGCAACAATAGCAATGAATTGACCAATTTGAAGGAAATAAATGACGAATTGGTGATCAAAATTAATGAGTTGAGAAGAAAAATCGAGAGCTTGGAAGTAACGCATCGTGAAATTTCGAGTCAAAGTGAACAATATACTACAGATTTGTCAAGTGCAGAAGTTAAGAATCAGAATTTGGTCCAAACCCAATCCGAATTGCAAGAGAAATATAAACATTTGACCATGGCGGATAATCTAAGCAATACAATTAAAGCGAATGAAGAGTTTTCCCAAAGAAATGCGGAATTGGAACAGCAAATCGAGGCATTGAAGAAATCGATAGATGCAAAAAAGGTAAAATTGGGTAAAGTTAGCAGCAAATAGTGAAAAATATTTTCTTATTATTATTATCTTTTAAATTTTTTTTTTCAATTCTGTTAGTCAGGTATCCCCACCCTTTTTAGTACATATAGTCGGTATTATTATAAAATAATATGTAGTTTATGTTAGAAATAAAATTTTTAGTGGCATGATTTTCGCGTATATTATAGTTACAATCTCCGGAAAAAAAACCGCGCATAATGGACCCATTCTGCTTGGGTTTTTTTTTTTCTACTTTTTTTTTCTTACAGTCTTTTTCATTCATTCAAACATACATTTCTATTTAACATTAATGGGGTCAGAGACAAAACATCAGACAATTGGGATAGTTGGTGCTGGTTTAGTTGGGTGTTTAACTGCATTGGCATTTGCTTCAAAAGGTTATGAAGTTACTTTATTCGAATTACGGCCAGATCCTCGTACCGTTGATGCTTCTCAGCGAAACTTAAGATCTATTAATTTAGCTGTTAGCAGCAGGGGTATAAGTGCATTGAAATATGTAGATCCCGCTATGGCAGATAGAATTTTAGAACATATTATTCCTATGAAAGGTAGAATGATTCACGATATCACTGGTAAGAAACAAGAATCACAAATATATGGATTAAACGGTGAAAGTATCAACTCGATCGATAGATCGTTTTTGAACTGTTGCTTATTAGATGAATTAGATAAATCGAAGGTGAGAACTTTGTTTGAACATAAATTGGTTAGGTTGGATAACAAATCTGCTTCCAAAATGACGTTTTTTGATCATAATAACATTGTCAAGACTTACTCGTTTGACTATGTAGTGGGATGCGATGGTGCACACTCACAATTTAGATACCAGTTGCTGAAGGTCATGAGAATGGATTATTCACAAAAATACATCGATATGCAGTATATCGAGCTTTACATTCCTCCAAGTGAAGATCCAGAAAATAAGTTTGCCATTGATGCCAATCATTTACATATTTGGCCAAGACATGATTTTATGTTAATTGCGTTACCAAACAAAGATGGTTCTTTTACTTCTACATTTTTCAGTCCATGGTCAGTTATTGATGGCATTGAGTCCAGTGATGAATTTCTCAAGTTTTTCAAAGACAATTTCCCAGATGCTTATGATTTGATTGGTGAATTTGCATTAGCCAAAGCGTATGATTCCAATCCTAGAGGATCGTTAATGCAGGTCAGTTGCTATCCTTATAGTAATGGAAAAGGTATTATTTTAGGTGATGCAGCACACTCAATGGTTCCATTCTATGGACAAGGTATGAATTGTGGATTTGAAGATGTCCGAGTCTTAATGGAATTGATTGACGCAAACGAAGGTGATATTGACAAAGCTTTTGCCGAATATTCTCCTAAAAGAAAAGCCGATGTGGATGCAATTTGTAAATTGGCTTTAGATAATTACTATGAAATGTCCTCAAAAGTCGTCAGTACTGGTTATTTGATTAAAAAGAAGGTTGACTACACTTTGGCCAAAGTGTTTAGAAATAAGTGGTTACCTTTGTACACCATGGTTTCTTTTAGAGATGACATACCATATTCCAAAGCCGTTCAAATCGAACAAAACCAGAACAGATTATTGAGTAATATGCAATTAGGACTTGTTGGTTCAGCTGTTTTGTATGGATTAGTAAAATTCGGTCAATATTGGACCCGAAACACAAAGTAAGTAGTGTGCGGAGTGTCTTAATTTTATTTTCTTGCTGAGAAATTTTTTTTTTTTTTCTTTTCCTGTTCGTTTCTTGTGTGAAGTGAAAAATTTTTTGCCCACACTTCCATATTATTATATAATTTTTTTTTTTTTTTCAAAAATCCCCCATCTCAATAACCAAACAGTCCTTACTACTTGTATATAGTATTAATATCATTTATATTTATTTAATTTTATTTTTTTTTCCTAATTCCATCCCCCGCCCTTCCTTCAATTTTTGCAATCATTATTGTTGTCTGATTCCAATATGTTAAGATCAACAACCGTTATACAAAAACAATCATTTTCTGCCATCAAGCCAGTTGTTGCGTTCTCCGCTGCTAGATCCTTTCACTACACGAATATCAACTTCAACGATAAACCACCATCATCAGATTCCCCTTTGAAAGTTTTCTTTGACACCTTTAAAACTGAAGTCAAGAAATCCAATGAGTTGAAAGAAAACATTAAAGCATTACAAGACGAATCCGGTAGAATGGCAGAATCTGAAGCTTTCAAAAAAGCTAAAGAAGCTTACGCCAAAGCACAGTTGGGTAGCACTGCGGCTGGGAAAGTATTGAAGAAAAGTGCTGAAACAGTTGGAGATGTTGCATACAAAGCATGGGAATCACCAGTTGGGAAAGGTGTTAGAACTGGGGTGAAAGTGACCGCTCAAGCTGCTGACAAAGCATTTGAACCAGTTAGACAAACTCAAGTATATAAAGATGTTTCCGAGGTTATTGATGATGGATCATCTACGTCATATGGTGGGTTTTTGACTAAAGAACAAAGAGAAGTTTTAAGAAAGAAAGAATTGGAAAGAAAAATTAAACAAGGTTATCAAGGACCTGTTAGAGAAAACGAAGAAGCTGGTGGTGCATTGATTGCCACAGAACACAAATCCACAGGTCCAAGTATGGGAGAAAAATGGGAGACCTTCAAATTGAAATCTCCAGTTGGACGTGGTGTGTCATATTTACAAGAAAAATGGGAAGAGTCAGAAAATGGATTAATTGCCTTGATCCGTACGATTGTGGAAAAAATCACTGGTTTTTTTGCCGAAACTGAACAAGCCAAAGTTATTAAACAATTGAAATTAATGGACCCATCTTTCCGTCTTACAGATTTCCAAAGAACTTTGACCAACTATATTGTTCCAGAAATTGTTGATGCATACATTAAGAATGATGCCAAAGTATTGAAAGAATGGTTAAGTGAAGCTCCATATAATGTGTGGGAAGCCAACAATAAGCAATTTACACAACAAGGTCTTTTTTCAGATAGCAAAGTTTTGGACATTAGAGGTGTTGAAATCGTCACATGTAAAAGTTTACAACCAAACGACGTTCCAGTTATTGTGGTTAGTTGCAGAGCACAAGAAATCCATCTTTATAGAAAGGCGAAAACTGGAGAAATTGCTGCAGGTACCGAGGACCACATTCAATTGAGTACATATGCCATGGTTTTAACTAGAGTTCCAGAAGAATTCGATAACAAAACCACCGACGGTTGGAAGATTGTTGAATTTGCTCGTGGTGG
>JAKTXQ010000282.1:0-11312 GCA_030582995.1 Candida maltosa
CGTCAAGATATAATGATACTCACGAATTAAACGACTTGTTAACTCAAGGTACCGGGTTGGATACTTTTGGTATACAGAATCTACCAATAGTGGTGGTGACACCATTTGGATACAGTAGGATAACATTACCATTAACATCTTGACCGAAAGTTAAATACCCAGATAACCCAACAATAATAAACAACAAACTTGAAATGAAAATGGCGAAATTGACCAATTTGGAAAGACTTGTAAGTGACTTATCTCTAGCTTCGTTTATGATGGAAAACATATTTTGATGACCAGTAAAGGCAAACACGATAATGGAAAATGTACTAAATACACCAGTTGCATTTGGTGGGAAAAGAGTGATTTGTCCTTGTCTTTCAATATCACCGGCAAGGAAATGACCAACAACTAAAACCACCATATAGAAAATAGCCACGAGTCCTAAGATGGAGGTATATTTCAAAGAGTCCAAGTTTTTCAAAAACGACAATGGAACTGTAAGCACGGTGGATACGATTAACCAAAACAGGGAATAACTAGATTCATCAATATAGGGAACATAAGTCACAATGGTAGGCATCAAATCACGGATCAAGACAAGATACGATATAGCACATCCGAAACATTGTACAGCAATGGCTAAATCAAATACCACAGATAAGTGTGGATAGGTGATTGAACATAAATTGAAAAATGTGGCATGATGAGGAGGAACATATCTACTCACATAACATTGTAAGAATAAACCATATCCTGAAGTGGCAGCTGCAAGTAATATGATAAATGTACCAAAAACTATACCATCAGTTGAATAAGCCAATGGCATGGATAATAATCCAGCACCTATAATAGTTTTGACTAAACTAATAGACGAAGAAACTGTGGAGGCACCATAATTTTGATCTATGGATGGCATAGTTGATTAAATCAGAAACTGAGTATCTATGAATCAAAAAGAAAGGAAAACTTAAGATAGAAATAGATTTCCAAAGTTGTTTTCTATTGATTCTAAAAGAAAGCAAAAAAAAAGAAGAAGAGTTAACACTTGTATTACTCAGAAATCAGAAATTCTTTCTTTCTTTTTTTATTTTTTTTTTTAGCAAAACCAAAATAAAAAAAAAGAAAATTCGTGAGAGAAAAAGAAACAAAACAAAAGTAGAAAATATTTCCGCATTAAATCAAAAAGAAGAGAGCCGCATTGGTGGATGTTTTAGGTTTATTTATTCTTGTTCTTTCTTCAACGGTTAAAAAGAGATGTAATTGATGATCATGATTGATAACCAGTATTGCATAAAAGAGATCAACCAAGTGAAGTGTTTAATTCCTAATTTTAGTTGAATTTTGCAACTAATTTGTTCGAAAAAAAAAACTACAAAACATGGCTCTTGTTAAAATATTGTGTGGATATATACTTGATGAAACCGTAAGACGGTACTGTAAGTCTAGACGAATACCACACCATCTAATTAACCGAATTTTCTACCTTATTTTGCAAACACCAGTTACATTCAATTGAATCAATCAATTTGGCACGTAAGCGTCACTATAAAAAATTTTTTTTCTTCGCCTCGTTTTTCGGACGGAGGGTTTTCTTTTTTAGGACTTAGTTTTTTTTTTTATTTATGTTTTCATCCGTTAGACAATAGTTTGAATAATACAACAAGGGGGGGAGAACTTCTATTTTTATACCCCATACAATGTTAACAATATTGGTGTAAGGGTTGGTTGGTTGGTTAGTTGAAGTTATCAACCCGCCTTAAAGTAGAATTTATTTGATTACACAAGAAGCATTTTTTCTTTCTTTCTTTTTTGCAATTTGTTTTATTTTTATTTTTAGCTTTAAATGGCTAAGCCTTTGTAAAGATTTGAATATACACAGTGATTCTTGGATAATTAACAACAACAACCACTTGGAGAAGAGAGATGATGATGATTTACAAAATTTTCTTAATGATCGTGAGACTCGTAAGAATTTTTCTTTTTTTTTAGGTAAAGCGCAAGAAATTTGAATTTGTAACAAAGGAAAATCTTGACCCAATTTCATTCATTCAAGTTCCAATATTAATAATTGAACAACGAACCAGAAAATAAATATTCAACGTCAATAGAGATTCGTTGTTCTCAGGGGGATTATCTGTACAATCTTTAATCTTTTATTTTTATGTATATTTTAGATCATTTAAATGAAGGGATTTATTAATAAGTGGGTAATATCTATCAAATAAATTAGTGTTATAAATACATTAGTAAGAAGTTTTTTATTTTTGTCCTCTCTAAGTTTCAAAATCCTTAAAAAAAATTAAGAGAAAAAAAAAAGAGAACAACCGAATTTCCAACGACAACGAAGAAGAAGAAGAAGAAGAAGAAAAAAAAATTCATAATAAATTCAAAAAATCAAAATACAATACGATTTTTTTTTTTCTTTCTTTCCCTTCAACTTTTTTTATATATTTATTTATACATTTAGAATTTTTTTCATTTACTTTCCTTTTCATTTTTCCTTTCATTAATTTATTTGTTTTGATTTCTTCCTTTTCCCCCCAATTGCTTGGTTAATTAATAGTATACCATGTCAAGAAATACTTCTTCAAATAATATTCCACTTGAAGTAGGAAATGATAATCATGGGAATACTTTTTCTCCAATGAAAAGGAATATTATACCTCAACAACAACAACAACAACAACCGGTAAATGTTCCACCTCATTTATTACCACAGAATTTTGTTAATCGACCAAGAGACGATCATTTTCAACCTCAATCTCAATCTCAACAATTTGGTTACCCTCAACAACAACAACAACAACATCCACCTCACCCACAACAATCACATCCACAACAACCTCCACCACCTCAACAACATCATGCTCAACGACAATACTCCTTCCCCTCTAATCAATCCCCACAACATCAACAACAACAACAGCATTATCCAAACTCACAACCAAGAAGTCAATCGTTTTCTGGGTCACCTCAACATCAACCTTCAGGATTTCCATTTATACCTTTGGATTCGAGCAATCAACCCCACTCACCTCACCACCCTCATGCTCAACATTATGGAGGATATCAACAACCACAACAACATCCACAACAGCCGCATTACCCACCTTCCCCAAGTAGGTCACAAAGCCAACCACTTATGGATCATGCTCACGGCCAATACCAATACCAAAATCAAAATCAAAATCAAAATCAAAACCAACAAGGAGGAGGAGGACTTCAACAACCATATGTTGCTCAAAGACAGAATGATTTAGCTGGAATAAATCAAAGACAATATTCTCTGCAAAATAAATCCGCATCATCTTTAACTCATGGTCCACCAAAACCAAGTCAACCTCCATATCCTGTGAATAATAACTTACCAGGTTTCCAACCTCAATATCCAGGACAAATGCAACCGCAACCATCAGCACCAACACAACCTCCACAGCAACAGTATTACCAACAAGAAGGACAACCCCAACAACAACAACAATCGCAACCATATCCTCAAGTACGTCGTCCACTTCGTAAAGCACCATCAAGCAATTTACCTCCAATTCAAACTGACCAAGTATACAATGGTCCTGATTCAAGAAGAATTGTTTCTACTCCAACCCACCAACAATCAGTTCCAATCCCAGTTGCATCATCAGAAACGAGAACGAAATCATTATCTTCCGCGTCGTTGAAATATCAAAAACAAAGTCAACAATCATACGATCTGCCAATAAAAGAAAATAGTCGTAGTGCTTCCAGTAGTTCACTTCATCATACGTTTTCCTTAACATCAAAATCACGTTCATTTACTTCCATCAGTAAATTATCGTCCTTGTCAACTAAGAAATTTGGATCATCTTCTTCCGTAAACACCAAAACATTGGACCGTAACCAAACGACAAGTTCTCATAAATCCAACTCCCAACAACAACAACATCAACAAAGCCATGGTCACCATAGTCATAAACCATTGGTATATCCTGCCATTTTGTCAGCTGTCGCCAAATTATTTAAAGAAAATATAATCTTGACCATAAACACTAAAGATGGTTTGGAATATCATGATACATTTACCGGGAAGATGGCGGTGGATATATTGTGTCGGATTATACGTACCACTGATCGTAACTTGGCATTGTTGTTGGGTAGATCCTTAGATGCTCAGAAATTCTTCCATGATGTGACATATAATCATAGATTAAGAGATTCAGTTCACGAAGTGTACGCGTTCAATCACGTATATAATGATGTTGATTTCTTCCATGATGATGGAAATGGACACAATTCAAATGGAAATAATAGTGCGTTTAATTCCAAACATGGATCGTTTGTGGATAGTTCACAATTGCAAAGAGATTTAAATGAACAGATATTGATGGAACAATTACCATCTCATGTCAACCAACCAGGATTAGATCATCATCATTCACAAAGTAGTGGCATATCTACTCAAGTTGCCAGTAATGCTACCGGAAATGGTAACGATAATGGCAGTAATGCGGTGGTTATTGCTGGGAAAGAATTAACTGCTAGTCAACAAACAGGAGTCAATGGGGTGTTCACCATCTTGACAGAATGTTATTCTCCTACTTGTAGTAGAAATAGACTTTGTTACAGTATTGCCTGTCCTAGACGATTAGAACAACAAGCTAGATTAAATTTGAAACCTCAAGGTGGATTACAACATGCAGTGTCTCGATTATCATTGCATGATTTAGAAGAGGGGGAAACATTATGGCATCAAACGGTACCGCAATCAGTATTAGATAAATTAGATAAACACGAGAAGACTAGACAGGAGTTGATTTACGAGTTTGTGTACACGGAAAGAGACTATGTTAAAGATTTAGAATTCATGACGGATTTCTACATCATGCCATTGAGAAACCCAGTGAATAATATTATTCCGGAATATCAACGTGAATCATTCATTAAAGCCGTGTTTGGGAACTTGCCTGAATTGTTACGTTTAGCAAAACGTTTAAGTGATGCATTGACAAGAAGACAACAACAACAGAAACCAGTTGTCGAAACCATTGGGGATGTTTTCTTGGATTTCGTGGATGAATTGGATCCATTTGTCACGTATTCTGGAAATAAGATTTTTGCAACTTTTGAACATGAAAGACAACAACAAGTCAATATGAAATATGCTCGATTTTTAGATGCAATTGAGAAAAAACCTGAATCGAGAAGACAAGATTTATCGTCGTTTTTAATCAAGGGGGTGCAAAGACCAGCAAGATATCAATTGTTAATCAGTGGGATTTTGAAAAACACCAAACCGGAATCACCAGATTATAAATACTTAACTAAAGCCAAGGAAGAAATTGAAAAGTTATTGGTGAGAATCAATATTCGAACTGGGGAATGTACCGATAGACATAAGGTTATGGTGTTGCATAGATTAATCGGTAAACAGGCATTAGAAAACCGATTCAATTTCAAGTTGGCATTTGATAATCGAATCATCTATCAAGTTACATTGAATAGAAAGAGAGATAACGAAAAAATCGATTTATATTTGTTTGAACATGCATTGTTGTTGGTCAAACATAAAATCCAGAACAAGAGAGAACAACATAAAGTTTTTGAACGACCAATGTACTTGCCTTTGTTGTTTGTCAATAGTGGGGTTGAGGTTCCAAATAGTCGATCAATCATGCCATATCGTGTGGATGGATCGTTGGTTTCAGATACCAGTATTAAACCCCAACGAGCAGAAAGTAACAATTATATCGGTAACACGTTAAACTCGTCGTCCAATTCTAAATTCCAATTGAATTTCTTTGGGTTAGGTAGTAATCAAGTTCATGTGACGTTATTTGCTGATGATTTAACCATTCAGAATCAAGTATTATCCCAAATTTCCGCTCAACAGAAGAAGATGATTGAAACTAATGATATTTTCTCATTGAGTAAATTTGAAACAAGAAGATTTACTGGGAATAATAAAATCAATTGTGCCGTACCATGTTATGGGGGTAAGAAGTTATTATACGGTACTGATTCCGGGGTTTGGGTGAGTACGGTTCGTTCCATCAGTGCCACTTCAAATGAACGTATTTGTAGTGATCCAACCATGGTTATTTCGAAAACATATGTTACCCAAATTGAAGTGATTGTGGAATATTCCAAATTATTGGTGTTGACGGATAAAACCTTGTATGAGTTTGATTTATCATGTACGGATTCATTAGATCATGTAAAGAACACCAAATCGGGGAAATTACTCATGGGTCATATTTCATTTTTCAAAGTTGGTGTCTGTGATGGGAAATTGTTGGTGATTGGTGCTAAAACCGGTAGTCAACATTCGATATGTATTACTGAACCAGTGAATCCATTTGATAAAAGCAACAAGAACAAAAACAAGAAGAATGAAATTCAAGAAATCAATTTCACATCTGATCCAATTTCCATTTCCTTTTTGAAAACTAAATTATGTGTTGGATGTGCTAAAGGTTTTGAAATCGTTTCATCCCAAACTGGAACTAAAGAACCTATTTTAGATGAAGCTGATCCATCATTGGATTTCGCCACTCAAAGAGAATCAGTGACACCATTAGCGATTCATAAAATCGGACGTGATTTTCTATTAAGTTATTCGGAATTTGTGTTTTTGATTAATAAAAATGGATGGAGGACTAATCATGATTGGGGGATTTTCTGGGAAGGTAATCCACAAAACGTGGCGATATTCTTCCCATATTTGATATCTTTTGAACCATCATTTATTGAAATTAGAGATTTACATACTACGAGTTTATTGAGATCATTAGTTGGTGAAAATATCAGATTCTTACATTCGAATGAACACGAGGCATTGTTTGCAAGTGAAGAAAAAGGCTATGATATTATCGTATCTATTGATTTCTTGAATTTAAAACCAAAATCACCCGTATAAATTATAACATAGTTAAAAAACTTCTAAAAAGGATGAGAAAAAAATGACTACTACTACTACTATCTGTATTTATGTTTCATTTGTATTGTAAAAGTAATAATGTACAATTTTTTTTTAATTAAATTAATTAGTAATTAATAACCGATTGGGTTCATTCGGTAGAATAATTTTTCGTGGCATCCCACCCATGACAAAAGTGTTTGTCTTTTATGAAACAAAGAATACTACTGGTGTTGCATATATTAATTTATTTCTTTTCGCGTCTTATTGATGCAATACTTTTGTCTTTGCTCTCTTCCACTAAGAAAAAATTTATTTACTTTACTAAGTAATTATTTTTTTTCTTTTAAATTAGGAAAACCGAAAAAGTGAAAAGTTTTCGTTTGAAACGTCAACGAACACCAAAAGAGCAAAAAAAATATCAACATCAACCAAAAAAAAAAAATTTATCCGTTCATCTTCCCTCTCTTTCTTTTCTTTTCTTTTCTTTATCAACATAATTAAAAAATGTCATTGCCTATTCCTTCATGGGAGAAACCATTCGGTATTGAATTATGGCCAATTTTCGATTCTGCCGTAACCTTCATTTCCAACGGTAAATTCATTCCCTCCGAATTTGATTTCACACCAGGTGTCACTCCATTAGCCACCTTTTCTGAAGCCGCTGTGATCATCGTTATCTACTATACTGTTATTTTTGGTGGTAGAGCAGTTATTCGAGCATTAAACTTACCGGTGATTAAATTAAACCTGTTGTTTCAAATCCATAATTTGTTCTTGACTACGTTATCATTGACTTTATTAGTGTTGATTGTTGAACAAATCATTCCATTCTTCGCTAATGGTCTCCATTATTCCGTGTGTGCACCTGACGTGTACACCAAGAAATTAGTCGTGTTGTATTATTTGAACTACATTACTAAATTTATTGAATTGATCGATACGGTTTTCTTAGTTGTTAGACAGAAGAAATTAACCTTTTTGCATACATACCATCATGGTGCTACTGCGTTGTTATGTTATACGCAATTGGTCGGGTATACTAGTGTCCAATGGGTCCCAATTACATTGAATTTGGGGGTTCATGTTGTGATGTATTGGTATTATTTCTTGGCTGCTAGAGGGATTAGAGTTTGGTGGAAGGAATGGGTGACCAGATTCCAAATCATCCAGTTTGTTATTGACTTGTATGTTGTTTATTATTGTACCATTACTCATTTCGGATACAAGTATTTCAATGTGTTGAGAGATTGTTCCGGTGGTGAACAAGCTGCGGTTGTTGGATGTAGTATTTTATCTTCTTATTTGGTGTTGTTTATTGCTTTCTATTTCAACACTTATAAAAAATCCGCCTCCAAGAAAGTCAAGAAAGCTTAATTGAGTTATTGGATGTTGTTGGTGTAGTCTCCTTTTTATTTTCTATTAATAATATTATACAAAGTTTTAGAATTTAGGAAAATACACGTTTATTTACAGAATATTGTGGGGCAAAAACTGAAAAATAAAAAAACAGGCGTTTGGTTTAGTTGGGGATGGGGATAAACATACAACCGTATACGGAGGTAGTTAGTTACACAGCCTTTTGATGGGGATGGGCTTATTTCTTACGTCACATTTTTTGTATGAATCCTATTAATAAAACAACAGTTCGGCGATATTGTTATTGTTTAATAAGATTAGTAATGTCGTACAACAAATAATCACAAACATCAAGAAAAATAAAAATAGGATTGCCACACGGCGAAGCCCAAAAAAAACAAAACCATGAATCCGGATATACTTTATTGCGGGTTTTATCTATAGAACCGAAAACCACAGAAATCGATATATGTATTAATCCCCAATCATTGAATAAAATGAAAAATGTCGCATGAAATTAAAAAGTTGCGAAAAAAAAGGGAAATTAAAAGGATCTGGAATAGCCGGTGATAATATACATATTTACAAGATCTGTATATCCACTTAGTAAAAAAGATATAAAAGAAGAAATACATACAATAACAAGTTATTCAAAGAGAATGGGTTAATCTAGATTTACAACATAACCATTATATAGATGATCATTGAATTACTGTTAAAAATTTTTCAGTATTTCCGAACTTTATACCAGTATTTCCATGAATGATTGTTTGCGAATAAAAGACGTTAAAACCGACAAAAAGAAGTTTTTGAATAAACGGGGAAGCGAATTCAAGAGATTATTTTATTTTTTGTATGTGTGTGTGTGTAGTTTCCGGAGTTGCGATATTTTTTTATTTTATTTTTTCTGACTCGCATTCGTACGAAGATGGTGGTAGAATGAAAAACACACACTTAAATTTTTACTACCCCTATTTTTTTTATTATTTCACTCAATTTTGAATTGTACGATTATTTTTTTATTTTCCTTCTATTTTATTTTTACTATTACATATAAGAAGTTCATAACATACTTTTTCTTTTGAGATATTTTACAAACCAGCTAAAAGAATCTTCTTTTAAAGTTTCCTTTTGAGTTGAGTTGATAATTCATGTGGGTGAGAGTGGTGTAACCGAAAATTAGAAAATTTCTTTGTTTGTTTTAGCAATAACAAACGCAGCAATTATTAATCCGGAAAAAAAAAAATTCTACTCTTTGTGTAAGAATCTTATGTTTTATTCTTCTGCCGTGTTGTTATTTTTTTTGGTTTGTTTGTCCTCTGTCTTATTCGGAATCTCTGGATCCAGCAGATTTTATAAACAATGACTGTATTTCAAAAAAAGAAATCATAGAAGAACTTATGATTGATTATTAATTAATTCATCATAATGTCCGATAATCAGAGTAACTCCGTCCGTGAACTTCTGCGTTGTTGTTATTCGGATTTATTGATAAACGACGATAATAACAAAACCCGAATGTTTATATATGTATCTCCTCTTTATTGTATTGTTGTTTAAATATCGCTTGGATAATGCGGATAACATAAAAAACTTTCACAACATCCGATGGGATAAAAATTTTTTAAAGATAATAGAATCCGAGACTTTGCACAAAATTAAACTCCATAGCCGCATAACAACTCGGTTTCATTTTATTTTTAAGATTCGACATGTTCTAGTCTTTTCTTTTCTTTGCCACTGACTTACTTGTGTATTGATAACCGTCATTCATTAATAGTTTGATAGATGACAGTATGTTTGCCAGCACTATGTACAAAAACGAAAAAAAATGGAACGTTGAAAGGTTATATCGATTGGCTTTCGCCGGGCACCCCATGATAATGATGATGGTATTTGTTGATCAGATTACATATCATAGTTCGGCTATACCAAGAAACAACCGATCAAGAAAAAATTTCTTTTTTTCTATTTTTGAGCAATTTTTTTTTTTTTAAATGCGAACGACATTTTTTTTTTTTTTGAGTTTGGCAGTTTCTTTCTCTTTCTCCCCCGTTCCCAGATGTACCGCCGCCGCCGCAATCACCGCCACCACCGATTTTATCTAAAACCATGCGGTTTTTTTTTAGGTCGATCCCCCCAAGGAAAAACTAATTCTTGTACGAGAAAAATTTCTTTTCCCACTCCACTAATAATTAATAATAATAATAATAAGCAGAATATTTTTTCTACCCCTATTCCCAAAAAAAAAAATTCAATTTCATAATTATATAATAACTTATTAAAATCTTCCAAAAAAATGCAAAATAAAAATTATTAAATTTCTCTTATTCTTTTACCTTTCTTTCAAATCCTTTTATAAAAAAACCCTTTATCTTTTTTACTTCGACTTCCTACTATTACTATTATTACTTTATTATAAAACTTCTTTACAATGTTAGCAATGGCAACTACAAACTCATTATCTCAATATTCTTTAAATCAAAATCAAAATCAACAATCTAATTGCACCCAATCTTCTACTACATCTTCTACTACAACATTTTCAAAATCTCCTTCTCCAAATATAATGCAACATCAACATCCACATTCACAACATCCACAACAACACCAGCAACCACTTCCAAATTCTTCTTCAATAACTTTACCTTCTATTCATTCTTTAGATATACCTGCCTTTCCTCATTTTGAAGAATATAATAGAGGTAGTTTTTTTGCAAATTATGCTTCTCCAGCATCTTCTTCTCCAACTCCTTCTACAACTTCCAATTCACCAACATTATTAATACCAAGTGAAGAAAGAAATTCTACTTCTTCTTCTTCTTCAACTTATACAACTTCAAATGCTTTATTAAGTCCTATTGCTTCTCCTTATTCAATGGGTAGATCAAGAAGCGGATCAAATTTATCTATCAAATCTGAACATTTATTCACTTCACCACAACCAGACCAACAACAACAACAACAACAACTACAGTTCCAACCATCATCATCTCAACATTCAAGTACAACTAGTTCACCTACACAAACAAAGAAAAATTGGAAACCAAGAAAAAAGAGACAATGTCCTGAA
>JAKTXQ010000283.1:0-11167 GCA_030582995.1 Candida maltosa
TAAAAGAAAAGAAGAGAAAGAATAAAAGAAAGAAAGAAAGGAAACGGCCGATTGACTTTTCAGATGGATAACATCACAACTATTTATACTAATTGGAATTCTATCAGATGAGTCGGTTTTTTTTTTGTTGGGGGTTATTGTTTAATGTAAAATTGAGCCTTTCGGGGACAAACGCTTCGGAAAATGAAAATGAATTAAAAATAATAATAATAATTACTATGTATTAGCTGCAAATAAACTATTAATGTCCTGTACACAAGAGGTAACATCAGTTGGGTGAATGAACAAGTTCCTTACTTATTTGTGTGCTGATTACGTAATGGTGAGTGTGTCTTCATTAAATTGGACTCAAAATTAAAACAAAAAATAAAAAATAAAAAATAAAAAAAAAATACAAAAAAAAAACGTACAAAAATAATAGCAACGTGGGATAGATAACGGAGAAACAAAAAAAAAATAAACGCTATGGCTTCATGTCAAGTCAATGGCTTCAAATTTTCCCTTTTGAAATTAGCGCAATTGATGAAAGAGATTTGATCTGTTCAATTAACATCGTCGTTTTTTTTATGACACCAAGATAAACCCCTGTTTCTATTATATATTGATGCAATTCTTGGGTGTTGCACCATTAAGATTCTTTATTTTTCTTGATCTATCAAGAGATTTCTGTCAAAAGTATTTTGTAAACGGATGAATTGGAGGTTTGCTAATTGCTTATTTTTTTTTCTACAATGCATCACAAAGTGATTAATTTAGTTCGGGAACACGTTGGCTTAGTCAGTTCAACTGTCAACAGGAATTATTAATTAATGCCATACCCCCTATTATTATTAAACAATTAAGATTATTTTTCTTGGGTTTGGACATAAACGCATACAATTAATTAATTAATCATCGGGTCGATTATGAACCACCATTGTTAAACTTAATTTATTGTCGCAAATGGTTCATTGGACACATCTTTTACAAACGTTAGCATAGCTTGGCTACCCCTAACACCGTTAATTTCTTTTTATTTATAGCATGTTTCAATTGGGCATTATTTTGATCTAATTTGGTAACCCGTATACACTTTATTATTATTAATATTCGCTTAATTCATTTTTTAATTGTATTTTTTTTTCTCTTGATGAAATTCGAATCTTACTTTGGGTTGCATAGTTATGGGCCCACGTGAGTAGCAATTGGTTTATTTATCGTTTCTCGGATCATTAGGATTTTGTTAATTACGAAGTGAGTGGGTTACAATTTTCATGTTCCCAAAAAAAATTATCGCAACTTTTTTGCAGATTTTGACTAAAAATAATAAATTTCAAATGTTAAACCAACGGCAATTAAAAAAACCCACCAATTGATATGTTTGTCATTTATTAGCAACGTGGGATGATCAAAGATTACGAACATTTGCTTACCATCTAGGAATCATTAAAATAGTTCAACAAAAAACATGATTTTTAACAAAAAGTTTTTGTGCTCACCGAGTTATGTTTTTATCTCATTTCACATACTACCGTATTGGGTAGTCTACATGCTTCTCCACTCTTTCTCTCATCTTTTTTTTTTTTTTATTCTTTCAACCGCTGGATGAAAAATTCGCACAAGCCAATTTTTTTAATCTTTAGGTTATCAACCCAAAAAAAAAAAAAAATTCATCACTATATTTTTACAGCAATAGCCACATCACATTCACACTAAAATAACTAACCATCATGGCGATCTTTTCATCCTTGGCTGGTTTTTTCAACAGGAACAAACGAAGAATATTCATTACTGGTGCCGTTTCGGTGTCGATTTATTTGTTAATCAATGAATTCATCATTAAGAAATTCCGAAACTACCAAAAAACATTACGACAAGAATTGATCTTCAAACAACAAATCAAACAAAGATTCATTCAAACCCAACAAGATTGTTATTATACCATATTAGCATTATTACCGGTGTTAGCGGCACCGATCATTGATGCTTTACCGGTTGAATTAATCACCCAGGCATTGCGATTGAAAAAAAATAATACCAAGGCAACTAATGAAAGTAACGAATTGACTAGTGATAACTTGAACTTGTTGGATAACAACAACGACCCACAACTGAAATTGTCTATTTACATGAATAAAAGCAAAGTTGAATTATGGAATTTGTTGAAAATCAAAACCATCACCAGAACTTTGACGTTAATGTATACCATCTCCGGATTATTGTTAATTACGAGATTACAATTGAATATTCTTGCCAGAAGATCCTATTTAGAAAGTGCCATCCAAATGGCCGGAGTTAAATCCATCAATAACGACATTGATCCACATGAAAACTACATCATTGAACAAAGTTATCTTTCATTAAGTTGGTGGTTGTTGAACAAAGGGTGGGCAAATTTGAATTCGATCATTGAAGCATTGGTGATTCAGAAATTTGAAAAAATCACTCCTAAATCAGAATTAACTATTGAAGATTTTGAAAACTCATTAATTGACATCATCAATGAAATCAATCTCAACAACAGAGAATACATTTTGGCAAACCTATTCCCAATAAATTACAACGACTTATTAGAAACATTATTGAACACTAACCCAGACTTGGTTCCTCATTTGGATTCAGCAGATAGCAACTTGATCAAGTTAATCAATGAAACCAATTCCATCATGTTGGACAACAACTTGTATTTTTTCGATTTATTGAATTCATTAATTGTCAACAATTTAACCACATTAAGTACCAGTTTATCATTTTCCTTAAATGCTGGCAATAATTTAGGAAATAGTTTAATGACAACCACAGGAAATTTAGCCGAAAGTTCTAATAAAATTAGGGAGATTTCCAATACATCTTATAAATTAGCTAGTTTCTTGGCCCAATTATCGGTCCAAAATAGTATAATGATTGACAATGATAATTTGAAAACTGAAGACGTGTCTCCAAAACATGAACCTAATCTAGAGGAAATTCTTCAAAGTTTGGAATTACCTGGCGGATTGGATGCTTTGGAAGATACGCAAAGAAATGAATCTTGCGGTAATGTATACATCAATAATTTGAACGAATTGGATGAATTGGACGATTTTAGTGCTGGTATATATTCAAACTTTGAATAAATAGATGTCAAACAGACTATGTAACAAATCAAAAAAATATAAAATACATATATTCTACAGATGATATATCGAAAATATTCGTGGTTGTCAAAAAAATTCAATAGCGGTCATACGCGTTTTATATTATTTACTTATCTATGAATTCTCTTTAAATTATCCACCAACTCACCATCAGTCCAATTATTGATTCTCTTACTGCCTCTAGTAGAAACTCCCAAATTCAACACAATTTCATCAATGTTCACAATCAACTGTTTCGCAACAACAGTCCCATCATCGCCGTCTTTACAATCAGCGAGTTCATTTTTAAACAATTCTAAGAAACTCAAGATACCGAATCTCGTAATCAACAAATCCGATCCATGTTCAAGTTTCGAGATCTTATAAATGATTTCCAAAATCATAGACTTATTCTTAATATTCAAGTATTTCTCCACATTGATCAAGTTCAACAAAAACTCAAGTATTTTTTCCATGATTGGTAAATTCAAACTCGAAGCAGTTGACAAAGCATTGTTGATCACACTTAAAATCCAGGATAATTGACCAATGTAGAAATCATCCGAACTGGAATGTTTGAGATCTGGATAGATGATTGAATTGAATAATGGAATTTCATAGTTTTTCAAATATGGAGTAGATAAAACGTATCTGAATATTTTCTCATATAAGAAATGTCCTGGGTTGGATAAGATTGGGACAAATTGACACCAGACGTACCATACTAAATATGCGATTTCTGGATGATTCGTGTCGTTTTTGAATTTTCTTAATGTGAATAATGTGGATGAAAGGTAGATTTTGTAGATGTTTTTATCTTTAAATGATGAATTTTCTGACATTTCTAATGATGATAAGATTTTGGTGATTATAATTTTAGCAATTTCTTGAGTTGATGGGTTGGCTAAGGAAACAATAACAAATTGCAATAAACCAGATTCAATGATGTTTTTAATGTTGAAGGTATAGATTGATTCTTCTTTGTTGAATTTCAATAATTCTTCACTGTTTAACATTAACATCAACAAAAATTCATGATCATAGGATATTGAAGTAGCAGAAATCATTGATGAGTTGGATTCATAAAAATTATCAAAATCGATAAGATTGGTTAAAGTATCTGGAACTATCACTTGGTTTGATGTTAATGAGTTTTTTATGAACTGTTTGTTCAAAGTGAGAGTCACAATACCGTTGTTATTAACAATCAACCTATCTTGACCAATTAAATCCATGTCATTGGAGTTATCCCCTTCAATAAATTCCCAATTAGTGACACTACTTATCCAACTAATAGATACTTTAGCTTCCATCTTAATCAAAATCTTCTTGATAATTAAATCTTCAAATAAATTTGTTCCCAAATAAAAGTGTTCCACCAATAATTGTAAATTGATTGAGGTAGATAATTTGGAATGATTAAAGTTGAACAAAATGTATAACAAAATCGAAGCATAATATCTTGCTTTAGATTCTTCAGTTGGATAGTTTTTGAAAAATACTTGTAATTCCAATAAACAAATCTGGAAAATTTTCTGATACTCAATGTTCGATTTAGCAGCAATGGATACTAATTCGATAAGGTATTTCAAATATAATTCATCAAGGGATATAAATTTGGATTTCAAAATAACTTCAATTTGAGTGTTTAATATAGCTGATGGAACAACGGACCAGATATTACTTGTCTTCAAATAACTAATCAATTGAACCAAAAATAAGTTAAAATCTTCAGATAAAATACTAGATTCAGCAAATTTTTTAGTGACATACAACATGGATTTATGTAACCAAGTTTTGACATTTTCATTTACTTCACATTTTGCAAGGAAGGTGATAAATTCAGGTATGAATGATATTTTCAAATCAATTTTGGAGAAAATTAAATCTGATACGTCAGATGATACTTGACCATCTTGTAATGACAAAATACTCAACATTTGACTCCATGACAATTCTCCAAAACTATTGTTTTTAATTTTCAGAATTACTATTTTGGATACCTTTTCAAGGAAGGTTTGAGGGATAGGAACTAATGCTTGTTTGGAAATGGCAGACGCAATCATACAATTCAACTCATCATTGTCAAAATCCGTACTTAATAATTTAGTAATGATTGAAGTCGATTTCTTCTGAGCAAGACAATCAATTAAAAAGTAATTTTCTTCATTGGATGTTACTTTGTCAATAAGATCATTTAATTGTTCATCATCAGCAAACTCAATCAAGTTGTAATTTATCAAATTCTTCAAAATCTCATTTCTCGTATCAGAATGGTCATCATTGAATATTTTTGTGAATTGATGATAGGATATTGGTAACTTTTTATCAACACATGTGGAGACAACATCAGCGTATAATTTATTGCTGATGTTTTCATTTTGCAACAATTCTCTCAATTGAGGATCTTTCAATATCCACATAAATTGAACAAATTTTGCGTCATTAACGGAATATTTCTTAAACAAAAAGGTACCAAGTGAATCAGTACCAACTTTAGGAAAGTTAGCCATGATTTCATTATAGTAATTCAACGCCAACTTCAAATTTTCAGTATCATTGTCATATTCTTCAAATAATGGTTTCCAAGTTTTTTCAGAAGTGAAATAATTAACAACTTGAGTACTTGAATTAGTAAGAAATCCCCAAATTTTAGAATAAATAGTTTCAAGTAATTGCTTAGCTGGTTTAGGATGTTGGATAAGTGAATTAATGAGTAATAATGCCGCCAAGAAATCCAAGTTTGAACTGATGATCTTCTTGTCAATCAAGTTTTTGCTAATCAAGTCGGTCAATGATGAGTTCAACACGATTTCCATAATGGAAGAATCTTTCAACTCAGTTTTGTTGACGGTTTGGTTGTTATCTGTCAACTCTAATGTTTGTAAAAGATTCAATCGTTCAATCTGGTCCGCAATATCTAATGTTTTAACCAATTCCAACAATGATGATTTCAATTCACCAATCAAAATCAAATACTTAACAAAATTAAACAACCATTTGATATTACCGTCATTGTTATTATCACCAGCTAATATAAATTTAAATTGTTCAAACAATGCAACAACAAAAATACTGGTATCTTGGTAACTTTTATGAGATAAATCAAGGTATTTATATGGAGTTCTAACAGTTCTTGAAATAGTTTCATCCAACATATTGAAAATCTTCACATCATCAACGTTATCATTAGATTTGGATTCCATTGAGAATATCAATGCCATGATTGGGGTGATCAACAAGTTGTCATTGAATAACATTTTCCCGACACACAACTTATTTAATAATTGATAAATCTTCAACACGAACGATTGATCAATGTTGGATTTAGTACATAATTTAATCAACGAAGTGAAGAATGAATTGCTTGAATTGTTTAATTTATTCCACCATTTGAAATCCTGGTTATGAATTTGCATGTACAAGTCCAATAAAGTTAATTCAAAGGTGTTAAAGTTAGTTTCCCCTGTGTTTGACACAATTGATGATATACCACTTGAAACAATTTTTTGGATGGAGTTGTTGTTGGACGATGATGCTGGTAACAATTTTTCATACTTAGTGACAATAGTTAATGCAGTTACTTTGATAAGTTTGGACGATGACAACTTTTCGTTTAATAAAACTTGGGAAAATGTAGACAAATCTGGTAATTGGCTAAACACAAGATCAAGTAATTCTTGTCTAACATCGTTAGTCAAATCCAAGACAGTTTCCAATTTTTTCAACATATACAAAATAATCTGTAATGTCAATTGCACAATCAATGGTTTCTGATTAGTCAAACCGTTGGTTAAAGCATTTTTGGAAAGTGGAGCGAAAGCAATGTTTTCAGAAATCAATTTAGCATTGTATTTGACATTTGATGAATCAGCAATAATAGAAGGTAATGGTAATTGCAAGGCATTGGTGTATAACAAAGTATAAGCAATCCACCATGAAGTCAATGATGGATCATGATACCCACCACCATGTTGCACCAAATAGTTCATATATGGAGGGATTAATTCTTGACAATTGTTCAACGTTCTTATAATAAATTGTAATTGAGCATTCGATTCATGGGGTTTCAAACTGGTGATTAAAGTGTATAACAACTTATTGGCAACTTTGAAAGTCTTGTTGTGTACTTCAACGACAACCCCTAAATTCGAATCTTTCTGCCATAATTTGTCATTTGGGAAAACCAAACCATATTTATTGTCAATAGCTAATTTATTGAGGAAATCGATGAAAATGGCAAAGTTTTCATCATGGTTTTCAGTATTGTTGTTGAATTTGGTGAATAAATTGGATATTTTATACATAAACCCTTCATTAAGTATTTTACATTTCAAAGATCTTTTGAAATTTACTTCTTGTAAGATACTGGTATCAACAAATGATAATGTCATTTTGATTGACTTGATGGAATCTAAATTTAGCGATTTCCAAATGTTTTTGACAAGTTTGAAGTTATTAATAAGTAAATCTTGTCTAGTGACATAATTGACATTGGAACATAAGTTATACCAAAATTTCAAAAAATTAAATCTAATAGAATAATCATCGTTAATTTGTTTTGTTTCAATTTCAATTTTCTTAGGTTCTAATAATTTAGGCAACACAGTTAAGGTAAAATCAAATGCATCTAAGAATTCTTGAACAATTATATAATCATAGCTAATAATGTTATTCAATATTCTAAGATTTGTATTTGTTAATGCTGGTTTCAAGTTGTTTAATGCTCGATAAATAATTTTAATATGGTTGTGTAAAATTTCTTTATATGTGTCTATAAGTATTTGTTTTTGGGATAAGAATGAAGATTTATAATCATTGATCTGTTTGGTGATTTGGGATATCTTATTGGAAACATCGATTAAGTGGGATAAATCATTAGTTGACGAGTAATAGGACCATACGGATAGTAATTTGGAGATGCTGCCAGATTCTATAAATGAAGTTAATAATTGGATATCAGGAGTTGTTTGAGATGAGACTACTTTATTAGCTTGTTCGATCAATTCATAGTCAACATTAACAGATGGAGCGGTATATATTTTCCTTTTTTTCACTTCTGCCATTTTTTTAAAACTAGATTTGTTGATTTGAGTACTATTTGATTGATGATGATCATCTTGAAATTTTTTTTTTTTTTTTGATGCAGATTCAAATTTTTTTGGTAGATGCGGCGTTCGTATTACCACTTTGGGTTTACATAGAAAGATATCCCAAAAAACCAAAAAAAGAGTTTAAAGGAGAGCAAATTATCAAGAAAGTTTGTTATTTTATGTTTTGAGATGCCCTTTGGCTAAACAATGAAATAAAAAAAAGTTTACATTGTTTATATTGGGCCAATTGGAATCAGCCAAGCTTTGGATGGATGGGTCGATTTACAGAGACAAGAAAAAAAATGGGGAATGTATACTTGATAGTTTTCATTATTATAAAGTTGTATAGCCAATGTTTGTGGTGAAGGGTTGATTATAAAGTAGGCGCACTCCTTATCTGAGTAGTTGCTGGTTATGATTATGATGATTTCGGGGAATCAACAATGAAAGGAGTTGTTAGGAACAAAACAATAGAGGCTAAAGTGAAACAATCCAAATTGAGGATGAATCTCGAGAGAGAGCAAAGCCTCTTCCCCAGACTCAGTTGATGGATCGGATCTCCTTGTAGAAAATTACCAAGAAGTACAAAAAAAAGATTTTGGGTGTAAAACAAAAAACAATTGTCAAGTAAAGTGTAATTATAATTGAAAGGGTGTTTATCAATATTATTTAACCGAAAAATAGGATCATTTTTCTATTTATCGTGAAAAGTGTTATTCTTTAGGCTTATCGACGTTGGATTAACAACTTGAAACAATGTTTATGAAATTTTCACAATTTTCGAAAAAAATAAATAAATAAAAAAGATAGAAAAAAAAATACGTGAAAATTCACAAAACACAAGAAGAAGAAAACATGGCGGAGGTTCTGATAATACGTGATGATTAAAAAAAATTTCAGTGGAACAAACAATCAATACCCAAATGAAATAAAAAAAAGTGGAGTAGCGAAGAAGAAGAAATTTGATTTGATTTGGTTGCTAAGTGATAAAAAAGAAACAAAGCAAACAAAGAAAAAAAAGATAACGCGAGAACGTGATGTTCGTAACTACTTGAAATATATATTTTTTTAGTCCCTGTTACATCTTTATTGTCTTGTTATAATAATAATAATACTCAACTAAACTAAACTAAAAAAGAAGTAAAAGAAGAAGAACAAAAAATTCAAATAAAAATAGAACAATAACAAAAAACAGAAATCAGTTGTTTACTATTATTTCTTTTCCTTTTTTTCCAACTGATGTCATATTATTTATCTTCCAGTTTCTTTGGGTTCATCGGTGGTTTTGTCGGCGAATAATTTTCAGATGATGATAATGTTATATGCACTGTAAAAAAGTTCTAGATATGTATGTATAGACTTGCCCCATACCATTAGCATTAACATTCACTTCATGTCCTTCATTGTTTCACCCAAATCTGCTTCTTCATAAAAAAAAATAACATGCAATAGTATTACATAAGCAGGAATAATCAACAAAATCTAAAATTAGGTACAATTGCTTCATTGATTGTTTGTTTGTTTACTTGCGTTATATCTTCCCTAATAGATTAAGAGAGAAAAAAAACATGATTAGAAAAACGAAAGATAAACTAACCACAGAAAGTGATAAGTTATTAAAGATAACTCCGATATAAACAACACAAGAAAATAAGGAGTGGTGCTTCTACTGGTGAAACTTTCACGTGCCTAGTACATACAGGAATATAACCAATTCAATTCAAACTTCAAAGTATCAACGGACTATTGGAAAATCAAATGCTTACACAAAACAGAACAAAAACAAAAACAAACATTTTTGATTACAAAAAAAAAATTTTAACTATTGATGATCAACTGTGTCATGACAATAGACATAGACAGATTAATGTACTCTATTAATTAATTAATTAATTATTACTAATATTACCAGCGAAGTTTAATTTTTGTGAATAATTACCTGTAATGGTTACAATCTGAATATTCTATCACGTGAGTATGACGTTTTTCTCTACGCTTATAAAAAGAAAGAAAGATTTAATCTTAATTCCTTGATTACATCATCGGCAAAAATAATAGAAGATGGTTAATTTATGCAGAGGGTTTTTATCTGCACTCCTAGGTTTCTATATGCAGGTTTCCCCTCAAAAGTAAACAAAAATTTCTTTTATTATTTTTCTAAATGTGGAAAATAGAGTTTTTGTGCAGGAACTGCAAACCCAGTTTTCGGGCAAAACACACGACTGTTTTCATTTAACTCCATATACATGTTCGAAATTTAAAAACATACACAAAAACCGAGTTTCTTACAGAATAATATAAATCTGGTTATTTCCCATGCTTAATAAAAAAAAAAAAATTTTTCTTTTAATTCGATTTGTAGATTGATTAAAGTTTTTACCTTCTGATTACCTTTTATTGTTCATATTACCATTAAGAACAACAACATCTACCCAGTTATTTTCATCCTTATACATATTCTTGTAAATTTTTTTTTTTATTTGTTTTAGATTATTATTTTTATTTACACACATTCACTCACACACATGATAGAAATCTTACAAACATGACTACTAGATCTTCCACCGATAGTTCAACTACAAACTACTCTCTTTACACAACAACCACTAGATCATCCGAATCAAATGCTAGCTACCATGAAGATGACCACGAAGTTTTGGGTAAAACTTCGTTTACATTTGATTCAACATTAAATAATTTATATCCTGACCTACCAAATAATTATAAATTATTAAATGTCCTTGGTGAAGGTGCCTTTTCCATCGTTTATAAGGCTATTAACTTATCCAACAATCAAACCGTCGCTGTTAAAGTTATCAATAAGTTAAACCTCACATCCAAACAATTACGTAACATTACTAATGAAATCAAAATCATGGAGAAAATCCATCACCATGAAAATATTATAGAATTGATTGATGTTGTTGATAGTTTGCATTCTACGTTCCTCATTGTGGAATATTGTAATGGTGGTGAAAT
>JAKTXQ010000286.1:0-11102 GCA_030582995.1 Candida maltosa
CTAGGAACAAAAAAAAAAAAAAAAAAAAAAATTGATGAGTATTCATTCCCTTTCTTCTTGGTCAACAACGATATGATAGTAGATACATGATGACGAGAAGGTGTTTACTTGACTGTGAATCCATACAGAGAGTTTGTTGGGATGTTAATTAAATCATGAGATCATCAACCATCTAAAAATCAAAAAAATTCACTGGAAATTCTACAAATCAATTACAAGTAGAAGAGATCAGACAAGAAGTATCTAAATGATAAAAACCCAAGAAATGAGATATTTAACATGGTCATTTTATTCCGTTGGAAGAAAAAAAAATTTAACGATGACGGCAGGATTTGAACCTGCGCGGGCAAGCCCAACTGATAACACTCTTTCGAAAAATTCGAGTCAGTCTCCTTAACCACTCGGACACGTCATCTTTTTGACTAAAATCTACGTATTTCTACGGACGCAATTAAATTTATAAACTAGTAATCAACTCACCTAATTGTCCATTTCTACGTTACCGCTGCACCCATGCTCTGTCGTACAATGATAAATTAGATCGTAATAATCAACGATATATCTCTTACAAAAGTATCAATATGTAAAATCCAATATTGTACCCCATATCATTTTCCCTTAATTATGACGTAACAAACTCCATTCCTCAGATCCACTTTCTTCAGCCACTCGTCTCATCAATCGAAGAAAGAAAGAACAATTCCAAATTCACGCCATTACAACGAAATCAAAAAAATTCGTTAAGAAATGAAAGAAAAAAAATAATATTTTTCGATTATTGGAAAAATAAAAAAAAATTAGTAACAACATGATTCTCGAGTTCAAAATATAAACCACATCTCCGAAACTGAAAATGACAAAAGGAGACGCAGATCTCAAACAATAATCTCTTTCTCCTGAACTCAACAACAACACCTCCTTTCAAATTTCCCTTTTCCTATTTCATCATAGAATTTAGTCAATCTATTTATTATTTCATTGTCCATAAGAAAATATTATTATCAACATCAACGCGTTCATGCAAAATAACGCAAATCATTTAACCACTTTTTGACCGTTTATAGAAAATAACACGCCTGTTTTGTCAATGAATTTTGTTTTATGCGGAAATGTAAACAATTTTTGTGCAACGTCCATAACCATTTTCCATATTTTTGCGACAATTATTATTACAACAACGCGTTATTATCTTTGTTCAACCAAACCCCCCATGAATTCGACCCTTTCGAATTAATATAAATAGGGTGCCAAAATTCACTAATAATTTTTCTGATATTTTTTTTGTTTTCCTTTTTCTTTCGGTAGACTTTTTCATTATTGTCTCCCTGGATGCTAGTTGTTTTCCCTTATTTTACTTCTTTTATTATTCCAAAATCTTTTTCCATGGTACTTTTTTGTTAAGGTTTATCATTAATTCAGAGAATGCTTAATTAGAAATGGGACACAAGATGGATTACCAAGAACAGTCGATTTGAAGAATATGAATGACAATCAAACACCATCAGTTCAGGTAACAGATATTCTTCCTTATCACAATCAAACACCATCATGGACATACGACTGGGACAGTGTTGGTACATCTATCTTGATTATTTTCTTAATTTTGGTGTAGGGATCTGAGGTTACAATGGGACAGGTAACTTATATTTTTGGTGCTTTTTGCAATAAACCCATGAAGGAAGAAACGGAATAAAGGAAGTATTATTATTTTTTTGAAGCATCCTTGAAAATTTTGTTTTTATCAATAAAACTTTTTTTGGCAATTATTGAGTTACTAGTTTATGCTATGTTGAGGTTTTTTTTATATGTTTGTGGTTAGGCTTTTACAAATGGATCTGATTGATTTTGCTTTATGGGTGATTTTTCAAGATGACTCAGTTGTTAGGGTTTTAGCTACATTAACTTGAATTAGATTGATATATATGTTTAAATAGTATTCCGAGTTTATGAATCGACGTGAATTGTTGCTAATGAATTATGCTTTTTAATTGTAGTGTAAAAAAGAATATTGAAGAACTGAAAGAAAAAAAAATTCTTCACACACAAACCTCCACTTCCTCCACCCAACCATGTCTATTTTCCAAAGAAGTTTACCATCTGTTAAACAGTTGTGTAAAAATATCACTAATGAATTATTGAAATATGAAAACAGCACAGCCAAGACCCTTTCTGCCGCTGAATTAGAGAAAACGAAAACATATTATAATTATTTGAAAAAAATGAAACTAAGTAAAGGTGAACTTCAAGATATTAAAGAAATCGATAATAAATTAGCTGACTTGTCCCAAAAAGCATTTCAAAACCATGAAGAATTACAAAATAAAGAAAGTTTTAATGGGATAGTTGAAAATGTGGCCAATGAAAAATTACCTGAAGCATACAAATTAAACAACTTAAACAATGTGCATCAATATCTTCAAAACCAAAGAGAATATTTCGACTTGTTGACCAGATATAACCCCGGTTTACTTATGAGTCAATCAGAAAATGTATCCAAGACAGCAAATAGAGTGGGAGTAGAAGTACCAAATTAAACAAATAACAATACATTTTTTTTATTACTATAATACAAATACTAATACACATTTCTTTCTTTCTTTGTTTTTCAATGCAAAAATCTTCGTTTCCGATCTCCTCCTACGGTCATGACTTCGTTGAAATCATCTTCCTGAGATGTTCTTTTGAGTTTATCCATTAATGGAACACATTTGATTTCACAGTTTTGCACATAAAACTGACTCAACATTTCATCATACTCATCGCATGACCATTCCGTGACTGAAGGTCTTCTACTTTTAATCATTTTCAATGAGTTTGCCAAATTGTAACGATAAGTATCCATCAAGTATGCAACCATGAGCCCCGTCAGCAAATTATCATTCCCGTCTTGTGATACGATATAAACTTCCATTTCTTGATTAATCAGTTTGAAAAGGTTGATCAATCTGATTAAATTGAAAAATTGTAATTTCAAGTTGAGTCCGTTCAAGATGGGTGATGTCATCTGAATATGATCTGTGGAACCTGGTAATTGATGAATTAATTGGTTAGCCCGTGGGTTGGTAGTGTAGAAATAGTTTAAATAATTCGTCAATACTCGACTATATTTGCGATTGAAATTATCAACTAGTTCATGACGATTGTATCTGCGGTTGAAATCAATAGCCAATTCATGATTAGAATCAAATAATGGATCCAAACTCAAAACTAATACGTCAGATGATAATGTCACGTTCCTATTATTTTCAATCAAATCGAGGAATGGTAATGTGGTGCCACAATTTATAATGATTTTAATGTTATTTTCAACTAAAAAATTCTCCAGATTATCACCTGGATTATGCAACAACGCGTTATATGGACCCAACCATACTCTTGGACATATTTCTTGAGGGGTTTCTGGGTTGAAAAACATGCATTCGTTAAAATTTGTATTGTGATTATGGAAATTCTGGTTCTGTGAGTACATTGTGTAAACTGGATACTATCTGAAGGGTATTTAAAAGCTGGACTTCTTTATATTTGTAGTCTAAAAGTAGTGAATAATTAGTTGAAAATTAATGGGCTTGCTCGTTGGTTGTGAAAAAATGAAGGGAAACAAAAAAATTGCAACAACTTTTTTTGCTTTTTTTAACAGTAAGGGTAATTCTGAAATGGGTTGAGCCAATAGAAACAGAAGATACGTCTAAGTATTCATAAACCAAAAAAGGGAAATAAAGGAAAAGAAAGACAATTAATTGAATTCTTTTTCTTATGGGAATTTTTTTTTTGTTTTATGGGAAATTTGGGAACACTATAATGATACAAAGGAGAAAAAGAGAAGAGTGAAAGAAAAAAAAAAGTTTTGTTAGGAAGAAAGCGAATTCTCACTTTTTCTTTTATTTTTTTTTTCAAAAGGATTTTTTTTGTGCTTATGTAATCACTAAAAGAATTTCTTTTTGCACATATAAATGTAACCTGTAATAATAAGTTTTGCAGGTAGTGTATTGTGATGGTATTTTTGTTTTTGCAGGTTTGACAACTTTTCCAGATTATCTGGATTGGGTAATATTAACCAGCTTACGTAAGCCAAGAACTGTATTTTTTTTGACAACCAATTCATACAAAAACGTTCTACAACACGAGATTCACAGTATCATAAATTTTATACGTCTATTATTGTTCATAACTCATTGCTACCGAAATAGGATCAAATGTATCCAAAGAACCGTAATCTAATGTATAGTCTGTATTCATAACCAAAAAGTATAGCATTTCATCCGTTTGAAATCTAAATTTCCCAAGCTGGGCAAAAGATCTTACCTTAAACCAAGTCATGTAAGCAACATAAATATTGTTCAATCTGCTCAATGGAAATGGAGACAAAACACATAGTGCTGAGAAAACGAAAAGTAACCTCAATGAAAAAACATTCTGTTCATATAAATAGTCTCTAAACTTATCACTAAAATGTAAAATATTGGAAAAAATAGGATAAGGACATTTCAACTTCATGGAAGACACAATAGATACTCTAAACAACTCAATAACATACTGTAAATCTGCTCTCACGGAATCATCACTTAATTCAAAATTTTCCAAATCTTGCAACATCGAATCGGATAAATGACAACTCTCGTCTGGAAAGGTACCCAATGGTGCTGTATTCATAAAATATTGTGGTAATCTCGTATTGGGTATCATGGGGATATACCGTTGTCTCACGTTTCGATAAAACTTCATAAACGAAACAATATCTATTTTCTCATTGTCAAAAGATATTAATGGAAGTATGCTTTGGTTGTTTATCATAAGACAAACAAATTGAATAAAGCAACATTTTAAAAGATCCCTAAGCTGTTCGATATCTGGATCAATTGATTTGGTAATCAGCTCGGCAAGTTCATGTTGTAAATGCAAAGATTTCGAAAAATAATTGTGTCCCATTTTGTAATATCGTTCACTTTCAACAGAAGATAAAAAATTTCTTGTATTTTTAGAATTCAATTGATTAGCATATAAGATTGCTGCATTGGATAGGAGACAATACTTCATTGCTGGTTTATCAAACCAATGTTGAACAATCTCGTGTTCCCATATCTCAATAAACTTCGCATTGTTGAACCCTAGTATAAATTGCCCCTTTTTCTGATAGAAGTTTGTTAGTGTCAATTCTTGTTGCATTGTCGGTACGGGAGGGCTCGATTGAACTAAACCATGTTGTTTGGATACCTGGTTTGAGAATTTATGTGCACCATTTTCAGCAAAAATTGCACTATCGAAGGGATGGTTACACACTTGACATGATTGATTCAACGTCAACTTTACTGATGTTAGTATATTGAGACATTTTTTATTTAGGAGGTGAACAAATTTCGCTGACATACCTTATCAACATTGATGCTGTTACATCGCTCACATTTGTAAGTTGACGACATGATTTAGTAGTGGATATCCTTCGACTGGAAGAAAGAAATATAAAGAAATTTTTTTTGAAAAATATAGCGGGTATTTACTCATGACTGTTATTAGCAACTAACAAATTTAGTTACATAGTTTCAAAAAAAGTTAATCTATACTAATTTTGGAAAAAAAAAAAAAGAATGGAAAATTTTTCTTCCGTTTAGCGGTTTTACCATGCACTAAATATGAGAATTGCGCTATAATGGGATTTGTATCATCGCCAAATACCGCTTTTCCTATAATTGGTCTCAAGGGACACTCAAACACTTACAATAATACGTTGGTAAGATTAAACGTAATTATAATTTTATGTTATTCTGAATTATGTTCAAAATATTGCGCATTTTTGTGATGCTTGACAAAACAATTCAACGGTCGCCAACAGAAACAAAAAAAATGGAAAAGCGGAATTAGACAGATAGATCTGAAAACTACAACTTTGTTCGATATTTTGTTTCAATTTAATCCTCAATCGGCGATTTCTCCGACACTCCACTGGAATCCGTGCACAAGCTCATTACGAGTAAGTTTTTAGTCTTTGTGGAATTAATGCAACAGTTGAAATCATACTACCATCGATATTTGTGTATTTTCAAAAGTATTTTTGTAACTAAAGTACTTTTTTTAAAGAATAGGAACATTTGCATATACGAATATCCTAAACAAAAGAATACATAATCCACCAGGTCAATCTTGCCTTCGTAATGGAGTTTCTGAATTCACCGTATCAATACTATCACGAACTTCTTCATGGACACCAATTTCTGGAGCATCCAATGGTTGATATAACAGTTTCCGTTTTTCTATTCTTCTTAACTGCCAAGATATTGGGATGAATGGTAAAAATCCATGCTTTTCCTCATAAATCAAACACCAAAAAACACCAATGACAACAATCCAGTAGACATTGTAACTGACCACACTTCCAATGGTGGCGGAATTGGTCCATCCAAATATAGCAGTGAAAACCATCCAGAAAACTCCATCATCTTGCAATTCCCCATTACAACAGTTGACATGCCAGACGGATATGGCGATATCATACGACCCAGGTCCATGACCTGTTTCACTAACATCCATACCACCACATTTATCAATAAACTTTTGTAACTCAAAATTCCAAACACCTTTGGAAAATAACCCAGCAGCAACCAAATACAAGAAACAAGTGGAGGTAATTAAGAATACTCGCAACGACATGGTGTTTCCGTATCGATACAACGCCAAACCTATTAGTGACCCCAACACAAGAGCCAACACAGCCGAATTGACCAATGATATTACCGTGGTGTTTTCATTGATACCAATACCGCCAATCACCGCAATCGCTTCAAGTCCTTCTCTCAACGTGGTGATGAATGGCAAAATAAACATGTTGTATTTCTCGGACCACATCTCAATTTTATTAGCCCATGTTGGTCCTGCTCTATCGAAAGACTTTTTGTTTTGTGGATTATTCAAGTACCCGGAAGCTTGTAAGATCTTCCCTAGTTTCAACTTCCACTTCTCTTGCATCTTGTTGACCCGAAGGATCTTGATCCCCATGACAGATATAATGATACTCGCCAATATGGAGAATGTCCCTTCCCAGTAGTGTTCCGCCAGTGTCCACAAGTCACTACCAACAATGTAGAAAATACCAAGAATGATTGATCCGATAATAAGACAGACCACAAACCCCAATAGTCCTCCCACCCAGATTTGCAATTGCAAGTAACGACACAATTTCGATTCATCTTTTTCATAATTAATCTCCTCTTGTATCGAACTTGGTGTAGGTGAAGTTGAAGTTCCTTCAATGCTTTCGTAGGTACGATTATCTATACGTCTCGTTATTGATTTCCCCGTTTCGTTCCTCTTTCCTTGGAAAGTTTGATGGACAAAACTGAGTAATACCGAGATGATGATCGCTGATTCAAGCGTCTCTCTCAACACTATCAAGAATGTTTGAATGGAAAAGTATTCCTCAAACGATGTTCCAGCCATGTTGATTCAGTAACTTTCTAAAAAAAATAAACGCATCCAAGATCAAAAAAATATTTAAGGGCAAAAAAAAAGAAAAAGAAAAGTTATCTAAATGATCAGTCGGAAAAAAAATATACCAACCCGATGATCGGAGTTGTCATGTATTGTTCACCGCGTTTTCTTCCCTTTCTTTTTTGATGCCGTTTGACTAACGTGTTGACGTGGTTTGTAGATTACAAGTTACACATCGAAAAGGTTCCGTCTTTAATTGGTGATAACTGTTATAGTCAAACAATACGCACATCTTTTGGTTACATGTTGAAAAAAAGAAATCATTGAAATATTTTTTTTCGTACACTACAATAACAAATAATGCAACAATTCACAGAATATTCCGTCAACTCTAACCTTCACATATCTCTTTGATTTCTTACCTTTATTCAATATATCACATGCGTGTCGTGAACTTTTTTTTTATTTTTTGTAAGCTTTTGCAACATTTCCTAATACGGTAATTTCTCGGTACTTCATGTCTCGGACTCCTCATTGTGTTGCAAACGTTTGTCGATAGTTTTCAGAAATTCGCTATTTAGAAAAATTGTTACTAATTATTGACAATCGACTAGATACAATTGGAGCGTTTACTGAAATTGGATAATCAAACCCACAATGACCCCTCTCTCAAATCTGTCAATCTTCCCTCTCCGAAAAGTGAACTATATATATCGTTAATAAAGTTCCATATTTTAATCTACCATACTCAATATCAACACCAATCATGAAATATTTCTTGCTGTTGTTAATTTTCCTTGGCGTTGTTTTTGCAGCACCATTGACTCTCGTTTCACCATCAGACGATGATTTCTATACACCACCAGATGGTTATGAAGATGCTGCTCCTGGAGAAATCCTCAAGATAAGGAAAACTCCAAATGCGTTAAGCAGTTCTTTTTTCGAAATCAGTATCAAGAACTCGTGGCAACTTCTACTCCGTTCGGAAGATTCTTTCGGTAATGCAACTGCCATTGTGTCGACTGTCATTGAACCATACAATGCTGATCCTTCCAAAGTTTTATCATACCAAACATTTGAAGACTCTGCCAACATCAACTGTTCTCCATCCTATGGTATGCAATTTGGTTCTCCATTTTCCACTATTGCTACACAAGTCGATATGACCTTCATGGTGCCTATTCTTAACGCTGGTTACTTCATTGTCAGTCCAGATTACGAGGGTCCGAAATCTACATTCACCGTTGGAAGACAATCTGGTCACGCTACATTGGACTCCATTCGTGCTGTTTTGGCTTCTGGTAACTTTACCGGAATTGAAGATGATGCAAAAGTTGCAATGTGGGGGTATTCAGGTGGTTCATTGGCGTCCGGCTGGGCCGCGGCGTTGCAACCCAAATACGCCCCTGAATTAGAAGATAATTTGATTGGTGTTGCTCTTGGTGGATTTGTCACAAACATTACCGCCACCGCCGAAGCTGTTGACGGTGGTATATTTGCAGGGTTGGTTCCTAATGCATTGAATGGTATTGCCAATGAGTATCCAGAATTCAAAGAGACATTGTACAATAATATTAATGCCAATGCAAGCAAGTCGTTTGAACAAGGCGCAGAATTATGTATGATTCCTTCGATTCTTCATTTTGCCTTTGCTGAGTTTTTGACAGGAGAAGATCGTGCTTTCCCGCTGGGTTTCGGGTTACTCGACATTCCTGTGGTTAATGAAACGATTCACGAGAACTGTTTAGTCAATATGGATAAAGATTATGTTCCACAAATCCCGGTTTTTGTCTACCATGGCACGTTAGATAGCATTGTCCCTATCATCAATGTGAAAAAGACGTATGCCAATTGGTGTTCTTGGGGGATTGATTCTTTTGAGTTTGCTGAAGATTTACTAAACGGTCACATCACCGAAACCCTTGTCGGTGCACCTGCTGCGTTGACATGGTTACAGGCGAGATTTAACGGTGAAGAACCAGTTAAAGGATGTGTACATGACGAACGTTTGTCGAACTTCTTCTATCCTAATATTTCCCAGTCCACGTATCTGTACTTTGCTGGTATATATGATTCTATTGAAGGATCAAGTTTGGGACCTGGATTGAATTCCGATAACGTAACTGAAAGTGGGTTATTTGGATTACTTGGAAAGTTTTTCTAAAAACGCGTATATTTATTTAGTTCAATAAAAGTATTTTTTTTTTTCATTCGTTGTTAATTTTTTTTTTTATGTGTTGCTTTCTATTCATACTCAATGGCTTTCAACGAAGACGATGTTATTTTAAATATTCACAAGCTTCCACTGGAATTGATTAACAAGATCTTTTCGTATATCCCAGCTTGTGGATTCAGAGTATTTCTTTCGTATCCTCGTCTTGCTCGTCAAGCTGCCAAATACATGCTCAAAAAAGTTGTGATAACACAAGACGCCATCAACCTACATCCAGACACCGACCCTATTATATGTCTCAAACCAGACCATAAGCAGTTTACTTTCTATGAAATCAAAGATCTTCTTGACTTTTGTTTCAAATATGACGTATGGCCCGAAATGGTCACGGTGCAGCCTTTTTACTTAAGAGAATGTGAGATCAAGTTATTTAAGTCATATGAAAGTATTTCTTTACTGGGATTTATTAACGGTGAAGAGGAGTACGAGGCTATACGCAAGAAGCTCGATCAGCTTAACATTTATGGGTTTAATTTCAAATTTCCTGACGACTCGTTCAACCCTGAATTTGTTGGCACTTTCCCAAAAAAGTTGCGATATTTGGATATTGAAACTGAACAACTACTCGAAGAGTGCCCTGTGTTTAAACAATTTCAATTTTTGGAAACATTAAGTTTACAACATGCAAGCATTGACATCTTGCAATGTTTACCTCGTTCGTTGTCGGCACTCAGCATTCAGTACTTTTACATTGACAACGACCTCGATTCAACTGATCCCGTCTTACCAAGCTTGAAAAAATTCATAGCCAACACTGTTTTTTATGAAGAAAATTACACCTTGGAGCTGGTTTTTCGACAAATGCCGAATTTGCAACAGTTTTTTGCGCAACAGACAACTATACCAAACTTAAAGGACTTACACCTTCCTACTTCGCTCACATTACTGTTTTTGTCTGGGATCAAGACTTTTGAAAACTTGACTCAATATCAAAACTTGTGCCAATTGGCATTGTTTAATTGTGAATTCCCAGTGGAAGCATTTCAGGATGCAAACACATTTCCGAACATGATTGCTTTTGCTCATTTCGGTCATGGAAGACCTTGGATTACTGTTGATCATTTGATATTCCCGAGAAATTTGCGGTTTTTGTATATAGACGGTTCCATTTTCATAGAAAAGTGGACATTACCTAAACCGTTACGTCTATTGAAATTGAGTGCTATCGATGTTGGTGATGACTTTGAATTTAATTTTCCTTCCGACATATATGACTTAGAAATTAGAGGGACCCATTTGCAAAGTTTAGATGATGTGATATTCCCCACCGAACTAAGAGTTTTGCGAATCATAGACAACGAGCATTTGCAAAGTATGTACGGGACAAACATAAATTATTTGGAAAAGCTTTATCACGTGGTGGTTTCTGGAAACCAGAAACTTGATATGGATGAACTGGATGAACTGGATGAACTGGATGAACTGGATGAACTGGATGAACTGGATGAAC
>JAKTXQ010000288.1:0-10882 GCA_030582995.1 Candida maltosa
TTTAGCGAGTTATTATGAAGCTTTGAAATTTGGTTATGTTTCTTTTTTTTTTCTTCGAACAATACAAGGCTGAAGAGAGCGAGTAGGACCAATTAGGTCTCGTGAGGCTCGATGTCCGTATGTATTCATCTAGACTTGAACTATACTACTTTCTTTATTAAGCTACACTTTCTATACTTGTTCTATCCAACTTTATATCATGCAATGTGTTAGATAAACAATACGACAAAAAAAAAAGAGATTCAAATGTCGCAGAATTGTAGAAATTTTTCACTTCATCATTTTCTTTCTTCAATTTTTTTTTTTAACTATCAACCATGGGTAGAGAAATCGTTATCGGTTTAGTTGGAAAACCATCAAGTGGTAAATCAACCACGTTAAACTCATTAACAGATGCCAATGCAAAATGTGGGGCTTTTCCGTTCACAACCATCGACCCAAATAAAGCAACAGGATACCTTGAAATCGACTGTGCTTGTGCCAGATTCAACAAACAAGATAAATGTAAACCAAACTATGGATACTGTAGGAATGGTAAACGAGGAGTTCCTATAATGTTATTAGATGTTGCCGGATTGGTTCCAAATGCCCATTTAGGTAGAGGTTTGGGAAATAAATTTTTAAGTGACTTGACTGAAGCAGATTGTTTGATCCATATAGTTGATGTTAGTGGGACCACCAATGCCGAAGGTAAAGCCACTAGAGGATATGATCCTTTACAAGATATTGAATGGTTACAAGACGAAATTTTCCAATGGATTTTGGGGAACTTGAAAGAGAGATGGGGATCTGTTGTCAGAAGACATGTGGGAACCAAATCATCTACTTTGGAAACCATGAGACAACAATTGGGTGGGTATGTTGCCAATAAGAAATTGATTGGAGATGCGTTGGATTTGTTACCTAATTTACCTCCATTGCAGGAATGGGACGACGAAACTCTTGGTAAAGTTGTTCGAGCATTTATGGAAGTTAAATTCCCAACTGTTTTAGCATTAAACAAAATGGATCACCCAGACGCTGATAAGAATGTATCTAAAATCATCTTGAAATATCCTAAACTGAAGGCAGTGCTAACCTCATCCATTACTGAAGTTTTCCTCAGGAAACTTGCAGCTCAACATTATATAAAGTATGATCTGGGAACCGAATTCATTGACACAAAAGATGATTTACCAGATGATTCTGAGTTGAAACCATTAGATGATAAATTGAGAAATAGAATTGAGAATATCCGTGATTTGGTTTTATATAGATTTGGATCAACTGGGGTTGTTCAATTATTACAAGCGGCAGCCGATCTTCTAAATTTGGTACCGGTTTACCCAGTCAGAAATATCCATAACTTTGGTGGTGCAAATAGTGATTATGTTTTCAGAGATTGTTTGCTTGTTAAGAAAGGTACTCCAGTAAGTGCGGTTGCAAGAAAGATTATGGGTGATGTTACAATTGCTGCCGTCGAAGGTGTTGGAGGTATAAGAATAAGTGAAGATGATACAGTTGACATTGGCAAAAACGATATCATATCATTCAAAGTAGTCCCAGGTAGTCATAATTAACGTCCATAGTAGTAAGACATTATAGAATTTTTTATAGGTAATCGCAGCAATTTGAAAAAAAAAAAAAGTGTCGTAAAAAACCATCAAAGAAAAAAAAATTGTTCTTTAGAATTCTTGACAGTAAATCAAACATCACCAAACGGCAACACAGACGATTGTTCACATACCTTCAATGTCATCGGTGAAGAAATATTTAAAGTCAGCAAAGGCAGCATTGGAGTCCAATGACCCGGAGTCCGCATTAGATTATGCCAATGATGCGTTGGAAGAAGATCCAAAATGTTACTTTGCATATGTTTTCCAAGGTAAATCATATCAATTGTTAAGAGATATCCCAAAAGCCATCAAATCATTCCAAAAAGCCACCAAGATTGAACCAGATAACTTGTTAGCATGGAAAGGGTATTTTCAAGTTACTAAAACTATTGAAGATTATGAATTATTTTTCAACGTTTTGACAAATATAGTGAGGATTTTAGTCAGTCAAAATGAATCTCTAGGCGAAGTTTTACGTGATATGAGAAATTATTTGGACGTAAATAAATATAAAAGTAATGATCAATTGTTTGAATTTTATTTACGTTCCATATTACCAGGATCCGAATTGGGAGATTTGATTGGCAGTGCTATTGAGCCAACTGATGTTACGGTGAAAAAATTGTTGGATTTTAAATTAACTCAAGTAGAGAAACAAGTAACCAACAGAATTTCTAAAGAAAGAGTCAAATTTGGTAGAACAATTACCCAAGAACAAAAAGCACATCTAGATGGAATAGCATGGTCATATTACCAAGATCAATCAATAGTCCAATTATTTGACATGTTTCTTAATGTATGTAATGACGATGGGTTAAGACGCAAGTATGAGGAGAAATTGTTGAAATTCAAATATGAACTTTTAAAAATATGTCCTGATAAACAATCCTGGTACGAAAATATCAAACAACAAATTGATGATATGATATTAGTTGACACGAGAAGTTTATTTTGTTGGAATTTATATTTCGACTGGAGTGATGTCAAGACAGTGAATGATCTCGATGAAAGTAAAATCATTGCTTATTTGCAGAACTTCCAAAATGAAGGTTTAGGGTTGATTTTGTTTGCATTTGTCATGAGTGATATCTCACCTTACAACAAAGAAAAAATTGTTAAATCATTGTCAGCTTATAAATCCGATAAAACTAAAAAGGAAAATGGTGATATGACTTTTGAAAATGATGAAGATGCCAAAGTATTACATGATTTAGCTGATCCGGAAGATGAAGAAGCTGAAGAAGATGTATCACAATATTACTTACCGCAAGACGAAGTGTTAGGTTTAATTTTGGAAGGTTATTCTAAAGCACAAAACTCAACACTAGCTGGTAGAATCATTGTCAATTACTATATTCATTTGAAACAATACAGTGAAGCTTCTGATAAATGTCGAGAAGGGATCAGATCGTTAGCAGAAATTCAAAGAACTTTCGGAATTGATTTGAAAAATACGAAAGAAGATTTCTTGTGTTCCCTTGCTATTGTTTACACTTATTATGAAGCCCCTAAGAATTATAATCGTGCTGTTCAACTTTATGAAAAAATTTTAGAATCAGACCCAGAAAATGTCAAAGCTCAAGTTGGTAAAGGATTAATTTATGTTGAAAGAGGAGAACTTACGGAAGCTCGTCTGATTTTGGAGGCTGTTGTGACGAAACATCCAGACAATATTGAAGCCCAATCTGAATATTACTGGTGTTTGATTAAATTAGGAGAACATGGTGAAGGTCGAAAAGGTTTAACTGGATTTTTAGGGAAAATCACTGGTGGTGATTTACACAGTAGAGAAACTAGAGCTGTTGCACGTTGGAGAATAGCTAAAAGTTATATCATGGAAGATGATAAAAATGATGATAACATTAAAGAATGTTACAGTAACTTGGTCCAATCATTAAAAGATTCCGATTTATATGCACCATCATACACATTACTCGGAGTGTTGTTCAATGATTACTATAACGATGAAGCACGAGCACAGAAATGTTTCTACAAAGCATTTGATTTAGATGTGAATGAAATTACTGCTGCCAGATACTTGGTGGAACTGGCGACTTTAAAAAATGAATGGGAAGTTGCTCGTGTTTTAGCTAAACGTTTAATTGACAATGAAAGTTCAAGAAGGTTAATTATGCGTGAATCTGTCCACGAAGACAGAGCTTGGCCATATCGTGTTTTAGGATGTGGTGCATTGAATGTTCAAGATGATGCTAAAGCCGTGGAATGGTTCCAAAATGCTTTACGTTTGGATGCCAATGATTTAGAATGTTGGGTTGGATTGGGTGAAGCTTATTACAACTGTGGAAGATACGATGCCGCAGCCAAAGTTTTCAACCATGCATTAACATTGAAAGAAGATAATTGGGTGGTTAAATATATGTTGGGAGTTGTTATTTGTGAAATGAAAGAATATAATCAAGGACTTACATATTTGTATGAGGCATTGGAAATGAAACCAAATGAAGAATGTATCATTAGTGCCATTTATGAAGCAAACATTGAAAATACTCAAAGGTTTATTCAAACAGGTTTTTTCGGAAGAGCTATTAATGCTAATTTGAAAGCTATTTCATTTATCAAACAATCTTTGTTGCGCAATTCAGCATCTCAAAAAGCTTGGAAATCTCTTGGTGAAGCTTTGAAGGTGTTTACTAAAATCCAAGAACGTATTAGTGAAGTTCCTTTCAAAGATATTTTCGAAATTTTTGAACATATTGGGTTTGAAGATTCCGTATCTATAATTCCAGAAGTTACATTAGACGATTCAATCAGTTTAAAACACGCTCAATCGTTGTATGAAAAAGATGAAAAGATTGAATCGGTGTTTGTGCTAATCATCCTTTGTGCTGTTGCTGGGGTTAAATATTTACCAGCTAAAGCTAATAAAATATTACGTGCTACAGCTATTTACAATTTAGGATTATCTTTGTTGGAAGCATATCAAGCTCAAAAGGCTATTTCGTTTCAAAATTTGGCTATAACTTTATTGAAAAAATCAATCCAATTAGAACCAAATAATGCTAATTATTGGATTGCATTAGGGAATGCCTATTTTTCCACAAATCCACAAATTTCACAACATTGTTACATCAAAGCTACAACTTTGGAAGTCAAAGATGCCGAAATTTGGGTCAACTTGGCCTCGTTGTTTTTGAGATATGGAGATACTGAATTATCACAAGAAACATTCTTGAGAGCCCAATCTGTAGCTCCACAAGATGCTCAATCATGGTTGGGACATGCAGTTGCCGCAGACATATTAGGAGATGAAAGTAAAGCATCTGGTTATTACACACATGCGTTTACTTTATCTAAAGGACAATTGGCTTTAGCACAATTTCTTTATGGGTTATCGGTGATCAACAGATCCAAAAATAGTGATCCTCGAGACATTGAAACTGCACAAGAGTTTAGTATGAGTAATCATGCTATGCAACAATATCTTAAATATTATCCGGAAGACGAAGCTGGTTTGAGTATTGCATTATCTGTTGCTGAAAGATGTAAAGATTTTGAACTGGCACTTCAATTGGGTATTAAATTGAGTGAATTGTATGAAAAGCAATATGAAAAAGATGAAGATGAAAAAGTTTTACAAAAATTTTCAAATGTCAAATCTCAATTGGCTAGAATTTATTTGGGTTTAGGGAAATACGAAGATGCATTGGAAAACGCCCAAATGGCATTGCAATTACATGAAAGTCCAGAAATTTTGTTATCCACCAGAATCACCATGGGTCTTTGTCACTTTTTCTTAAATGATTTTTCAAGTGCTTTACAGGAATTGAAGATTGTTCTTGCTGAATATAATCAATCTTCCCGAATTGTAAGTTTAATATCTCAAGTTTTATATGCTCATGGTACGGAAGAGACAAAACAAGCTGCCATGGACCAATTGTTTGCCCACATTGAAGAAAATGGATCATCGTTATTGGTTGTGTTAACATTAGGTGCAATTTCGTTGGTTGATCAATTAGATGATTATTTACCTGCCATTAAAGAAGAGTTGGCATCATTAGGATTGAATGAAATTGTCAATGATACATTCAGAGAAGTACCAAGATTATTGAATGAAATCAATAACAAATTAGGAGATGAAAGTGAAAATGCCTGGTTACGTTATGCCTATTTGTTCCCATTTGATTATAATATTTGGAAAAATATAAATAATGCCATGGCGAAACAAGTGATTTCATTACATGATGTTAAAGTTAATGGATTACAATATTCAGATGCATTATTAAAAGGAGGACAATTAAGAGATATCCAGAGAAGTTTGTTGATGAATCCGGGTAGTGAAGAAGCTATGGAAGCATTAAATATGTGTTTCTAGAATCAACTATAGACTTAAACGAAAGTAACAAAATCGTCAATCCGATAAATTTTTGTAGATCGAATCGATTTCGAGGCAATGAATTGCAGAATATTACGAACGGCAAATGCATACCCCCAAGGCACAATATCGAAATGGTGGGCTAACTTTTTAAACATGAAAGGGTTCTTGTCTGGAGAAGAAGCAAAAAGAAAAAAGAACAATTGATTTTCTTTTGCAGATACGGATAAAGTTTCTTCCAATCATAGAGAAAAAAAAAAGTCGTGCAAGGAACTATGGCTGAAGTATTTTTGTGTTAGAGAATGTTCCGAATGCATAATTTTTTAGTAATCGGAGTTGAATTTTTTTGTAATTTAGAGATCGAATAACATGATAACAGATAAAGACAATTCGTCTCCGGTGTATAAAAACCAGTTGAATTAGACGAAGACCATTAGTTTAAAATGGTGCGTTACATTTTTTTTTACTTTTTTGAAATTTTTAATTTTTTTTTTTTTTTGTGTTTGATTTAGACCTTGCATAAATTGTTTAACGAATCGACTTCTCATTTTTTTTTTCTTACTACTTCCAGGCATAAAAATGGAAAAATGACAACAAGTCACATGTACCTTTATTGGACCAGCCCTTTTTTATTTTTCAGATGTCAATAACAATACTATTTAATTAATTGATGAGGTTGAAGATTTATAGTGGGAAAAATATACATCGTTTCATTTTGTTATGCATAAATTAATTAATTAATTACATATATTTTATTTATCAAAGAAAAGTGAAAAATTTTTGTGGTGGAATTCGAATCAAATCAACCCTTACGGCTCATCGTTTAAAAATTCTATTTTTTTTCCTTTCTTCCTTTTATATTTCTATTTTCTTGTAAAAAAAAAATATAACAAATTATCCAAAAATTTATTCTTTTCACTTCTTCATCAACCGAATAACCAAAAAATGCAGAACGTGGAAGAGTTTTATTTCGGTGATTCAGATTCCGCAAGTGAAAAATCCTTAAAGTCCCCCACAAATGCCGCCTTTGTATCTGTTTTGGAAAATTGCAAACTAGAAAATTTTCTGAGTTATAGATACATCAATTCCCCATCTGATCCTGAACTAGATGTAACTACCACAGCACCTCCACAATATCTTCCAAGTATACCGGAAGCCATAGTTCATCTTAAATTATTGAAGGCGTTTGAAGTTATGAAGAAACATGTGATTGGAAGTGATGATATAACAAAGTTGGATGAATATAAAACCAAACAGTGGCAGATTTTTGTCACCAATGCTTGTCGAAGATTTATTATATTCTTATCAGCATTGAAAGAAATAGAAATCCCAGAATGTGGGAATGAAGAAAAGGAAGTTTTTGAAAATGGGAACATCAAACACGATAAGTTTATTTCGATTATGAAGAATTTAATGCCACCGTTAGATGTGATTATGGTATGGCATGCATTTCTATTAAACCCGAAATCATTTTATGATGTGGCGATTAAGAATAAAATCTTCCATATTGCAAACTATCCATTCCCACTTCACTTAATTGACCAATTCATTGATGATTTGACATTTGAATTTAAAGTTCCTTCGTCTTACAAAGATAATTATTTGTCGGTTTTGGAGAAATTCACCAAAGATCCAATTGATTTGGAATATGACTATAATAAAACGTCGATGTTTGAACATTTAGTTTGCATATATTGTCCAATTTGTCACAAACAAGTTACCGATATGTTCCCAATTACCAATGATGCAAATACAGGATTTGCCGATAAAGAGCTTGATGTTCCTAATATCGAACATAACAAATCTGAATGTTATCATTCAATCCCAGCAAGTTTCACACATGATGAATTACGGAAAATGATGTTGAAACATGACATTACGGAATTTTCTCCATTACAAGGAACTCACAAATATTTCACCCATGTGATTTGTAACCCGAGATTTAAAAATAGGAAAGGGTTACTTATAAGTTATGACGTTTCGAAAACTGTTGAAGATAGCTGGGATAATGAGAAGAATCTTACCGATTTGATCAGATCAGTTGCTGCCAAACACAAAAGACAATTGACACGTCAACGTATTTTGTTGCGAAATTATGTTGAATTTAATCCGATTTATTTAACTGTTCCCAAGGGTGTAGAAATTGGGGAAGATTTAGTTGGATGTGTGTTGCGTCAAGAACGATTCGTCGAGAAGATGAACAAGATTGATTGGTTACATTCACCATTGATTTTCAAAAGCATGTCTGAATCAGCAATAAGATATCTTCGGTTTTTTGAAATGTTGACCGATATAAATTTGAAGCAGATATTGGTTCCCACTTTAGATATTGATTTATTGTGGCATACCCATCAACTAACGATGTATGGATATTTCCGAGATTGTCGATGTTCTGCAATCCATAGTGTCATCGATCATGACGATAAAATAGATGAAGGAAGATTAGACGATGGTTTTACATTTACTTCCAAGAGATATAAACTACTATACAAGGAAGATTACTCCATTTGTTATTGTTTGTATTGTACATCCAAGAGAACGGTGCCATTAAGCAAACTTACCAAATTTTTCAAAACGAAAAGAAGATCACAAAGAGAACTAGAAACGATTAAGGCGAATCCATTATACGGAGAAGGAGTTAGTTTGTCACATATAAGTACACACAATTCCATCCAATTACCTACCCCTGTTGCCAAAGCTCGAAGAGAAAAAGATAAGAACAAAACAAATTGGGAAGACAATACATACATTGATTATCCTTTTATGTTTGTTATTCTTCCTGGTGCTCCAGTTACTGATGGTCACTTTTATGGTGATGGATTGTGTAGTTCAATTTTAACAAGTTGTGCCAGTGTTGCTGGTACCTGTTGTAATATGGGAGCTACTGATGGAGCTGCTTGTGTTGGTGCTGGTTTAGTTGCTGGAGCATGTGGTAATGCCAATATTGGAGGTACAGTATTTGAAATTGGTGGAGTTTGTGGTGCCAATAACAATAACACCTTATCATGTGCTGGAAATGCAGCTTGTGCCGGTACTGGAGGTGGTAATTGTGCCGGTGGTGGAAGTAACAATCCTTTTGGAAACTGAATAAATAGACGTTATGTATTATTATTATTATTACAACTTGCTAGCTAAATTTATAATTTCAGCACTTTCAACAATTTGAACTTTCTCTGTCAATTCTCCTTTGATACCTTTAGCAGCAAAATCAACCGCAACTTTAGCTACTTCACTACCTTCCACAGAATTTAAAAATCTCTGCAAAAAAGTATTCTTAAGCCATCCTCCTACTTTTTGAGCCACATCATTACCTAAACCGTGAGCACCTTCACGTTCACCAAGCAAAACCCCAGGTCTCAAAATAACAGTATGGTCGAATCCCAATTTAATGATATCGTCTTCCAATTCTCCTTTGGTTTTAAGATACAAGAAACTAGATTTAGCATTGGCACCAATAGAACTAACCAACACAAACACCTTAGTTCCACTTTCTTTAGCAGCTTTAGCCGAATCGTAATTTATACCATAATCAATCTTCTTGAATTGTTCAGCAGAACCTGCTTTTCCTCGAGTGGTTCCAAATGCAGATATGAATGCTTCTGTTGGGTTTGATTTGATAGTTTCTGACCAATTGAATGAATCGGTATTTTCTAAAGCTTTGATTTTGGTGGATTCAAAAGATGGGGTACGTCTGGTTAATGTGATGATGGATGTGAATGATGGTGATGCTTCAGCGAATTTGACGATTTGGGCCCCGACAAACCCAGTGGCTCCTAAAATAAATGTACTCATGATAATTGAATATTTAAAAAGAAAAAATATGAAGATATACAAATAAAAAAAAATGAAAATTCAGGGATGGAATTTACTGTGGTATTTATATTTAAATCGTGGCTATCGTGTGAGAGAAAAAAAATCTCACTTTTCTTTTGTGAGTCGGGTCAGAAATTTTTTGTTTGTCTGTTATCCGTCAGCCGTTAGTTTTCATTTACAAGGTTCAATAGTAAGATTGTGTAAATAAGCTCTGTCTCCTGTGTATATTAACTATAGCTAGACAATATTGATATTTACTTGAGCAGTATCAATCACATGTTATTCGAACACATGATGAATTCAAAAATGACTAGAATAAATAAATGGTTAGTAATAGTGATAAACTAGTGTTATCACAAGTGGCTAATTAACTTATCAACCACTTTTGGTACATCGCGAAATGTTCATCAAAATTTATATAGACGACATACTCATCTTATCTTCAGTCACAACATAGAACATCACATTTATAAAAGTATTCGTAAAAGTATTTATTAAAAAAATGGGAAACGTGAGTAATTTATAACAAACAGAAAGAAAAAAGTAAAAACGTACACGACCAGGCATCAATCATCAATATTCCTTACTTTACAACGTTTCTTTCAAAAGTAAACAGCATTTACCTAATCATTGCAAGTCCGGTCAGATTGATTTTCTGTTTTGATCTTATCCGTCAGCCGTTAGTTTTCATTTACAAGCTACAATAGTAAGATTGTATAAATAGGCTCTGTCTCCTGTATATATTAACTATAGCTAGACAATATTGATATTTACTTGAGCAAATTCAAACACATGTTATTCGAACACATGATGAAATGAAAACTAGAATAAATAAATGGTTAGTAAAGGTAAGAATACCGCACTTTCGCAGGTTGCTAATATAGATTTCTTCTTAACATTTTCACCGGTTATACCGTACCCTAGCGTCAGACTCTTTCATAATTTTGGACATCTCTGACGGGAATCCTGTTTAATTTATAGTACGCGAAAAAAAAAGTAAAAAAAAATTAGCCAAACATCCTGCACCAATCAGCATCGACTTACAGAATTGGTGTGCAAAACGAAATGCCGTGCCAATAGTACACAAGTGTGACAAACACAATGGATAAAAATATGAAATATTTGGTATCATGTATTAAAG
>JAKTXQ010000290.1:0-10598 GCA_030582995.1 Candida maltosa
TTATAATTCACTACCCCTGGGGTATTATTTGCCAAACTTTCGGCTCTTATCTTCTGTTCTAGTTGTTCCGCTGTTGATAACGAAGGATACTTCGATACAAGCTCGGCCGCTTGATTATTAGTTAAACTCTTTTTAAGCTCTTGAAATTCTTTTTCTATCTGGGCGATTCGGGCTCTTTTATAAGTTCTTTTATAATCGGATTTAATATCACATTTCAAACCTTTCTTGGCACATCTCGAACATGGGTTTGGTTGCTTTTCATAAGCATCACATCTAGATTTTTGCTGCCTACATTCGACACATGCCATTCTCTTGACTTTCCCCAGCTTCATCCCGGAACTTTGGTCTAGTGGCGTTTGAGGAGAATTGGAACCTGAAAGTTGATGTTGATGTAATGATATACTTGATGGTGAAGGTGACTGATGAAGTTCGTGTGACATATTATTTGCAATATGGATTAAATTATCTAACGGACTCTTGCCCCTGTTCATGTTGATATTGTTTTCACTCATTTCTTTCTAGGTTTTATTGCACGGTTTCATTTAATGTTAATAGATGTTCCACAGGTTAAAAAAAAAAAAATATTTTTAAAAAAATTTTTTTTATATGGCTCGAATTGCCATACGGTTTTTAAAACCACAAAAGCTACAGTCACGTGAAATCGGTCAGAAACCGAAGAAGATGAACGAAAGATGAATAAATATATTATATAACAATGACCTAAGTAAAAAACTTAAAAATAAACGAATGCGTAGAACCCCAGTTTTTTTTTTTTAGAAAACCAAATCAGCACCACCACTGGCAACTTGATCAATTTCTGAATCTTTAATTGGCTTGTATCTGAATCTGGCAGACAATTCAGCTCTGGAGAAATATTCACCATTTTGTGGTTCAACTGGATTGCTATTACGGAAATTGGAAGTAGCTTTACTTGGAGCTAAACCATTTGGAGCCATTGGATGTGGACCGGAAGAATGTGGTTCTACAAAAATAAAAAAAATATTAAAGTTAGTATTTCATTTGAATTAGAAGGGGGAACAGTCTAGTTAATCAAACATACTTGGGGTTGGGTGTGGACCACCAACGAATTTAATGGATTGAATATATTTGAACAATCTAACAGCAGATTTCATGGTTGAATGTTGATAGAGTAATCCGAATTGAAGTTTTTTTTTTTTATTTCATCCTTTTTTTTTGTCTTCCCTCGCTTTCTCTGTCAGTCGGTCAACAAATAATTTTTTTTCGTTTTTTTTTTTGGTTCCGGTTCCGTTGCAGCCCGGACATAAAAAGGTTTTTTTGCATTCGATCAGAATCATCAGTAGTGATGATGAAACATATCAGAAAAAGATACAAAAAAGTGTGAAATCAGGAACTAATACTACTTTTTTGCAATTGGTCAAAAAAATGGATGACGAATATTCAGTGTTATTACTACCTCAAAACATCATATCTAGAATCATTTATGAACATTTCAAATTAAACAATTGTTGTTTGAATCTGATTTTACCAATCTTGTTCACGTGTAAAGAAATTTACTATGCCCAAAATTTCATGTTATTTACATTAAAACCATTAATCGTTGGGAAGAATAAGAGAAACATTTTCCCCAATAATCAACTAAAATCTTTGTTGGAAAACAAACGGATATGTTCCAAAATATCTACAGTTTACTTGATGGTAATGAATGGGAAATCAACAATCGAATTTTTGCATAAACTTCATCAATTTGGTAATTTGAGTCATTTAACGGTGAAGTTGAACTCCGCAGGTAATCTAGCTCTGCACATGCAATGTTTCCCCAAAACATTAACTTATTTAAAACTAATATTGTTTAGGAACATCAAAGATGCATCGCCAGTGAAATACGCTACTTTCCCAGTATTTCCAAACTTGAAGACATTGAAATTTCAATCACTAATCCATATTAATTGGCAACTAAAGAATTTGATGCTTGTGAGTGATCGATTGAGATTCCTGAAAATACTGGTTTATCAAGTATTGAGTGACATAATCTACACAAATCAAAATTCACTTGAAGTGCTTGAATTTGAAATGATAAACCTAAACCCAGTGTATACTGCAATGAACCAATCATATAAGCTAGCTAATGAAACCACGTTCCCTCGTCTAAAGTTGATCAAAATCGATCAAACTACAAGTTATCCAAATTTACAAATTTCAAGTTTGTTAAACAATTGTCAAATGATTATTTACATTAACAACTACTTATCACATTTCATTATTCTAAAATGTACCAATGAAGGGATAGTCGAACTTAAATTTGATTTGCTTTTATTCAACTACAAGTTTAATCAGATACGAAAACAACTAGATGTAAAAAAAAAAGGTCACGTGCACTCTCTTTAAAAAAAATTCCAAATTTGAGCAAAAAAATATGTAAGAAAAAATATGTAAAAAAAACCACCGTTAACATCAACGAATAACCATGAGTGATAAGCTTTCCAAAACCATTCAAAGATTTCAAAGTAAAATCGACAATGGATCATTTTACGAAGCTCACCAAACATTGAGAACAATCACTAATAGATACGTCAAGGCCAAACAGTATCGCGAAGCAAAGGATTTATTATACCAAGGGGCGACAATTTTATCAAACAACAAAGAATATGCATCAGCTTCAGATTTAATAAGTTATTTAATCCAAATTTATACTGAAGAAAGTATACCAATCACCGATAAAGATGCCAAGTTGAAATTGATTGATTTGATTTCAAATTTGCCCAATACTGATTCTAGTTTGATTGATTTATCCAAATCAAGTATCAATTGGTCCAAATTATCTCCTGAATGTTCCAAATTTGGTGATTCTGATTTACATCATTTATTTGGATCTAAATTTTTGAAGTCATTGGAGGAAATTGATGTATCTAAAAACGACGAAAGGACAAAGATCTTTGCCGTGGCTGAATTGCATTTAGTGTTGGGGACTTTTGAAAGTGTTCCTTTATATGTTGATTACTTGATTCAATGTTCCCAAACAAACAGTAATGTTGATCCAGGTGTTTTCTTGAGCAGAGCTATTATTAACTATTCATATTTGAAGAATATTAAATTTGTCAAGGAATCTCAAGATATTTTCTTGAAACAAATCAGTCAACAACCAAATGAAACCTTGAAAGATGATTTCAAATTTTATGAACACTATCCATTGTTGAATTTTTTGCAATTATTGGTGACAACTTTAGAGAAAGATCATAGTACAAACTCACAAAAATTCGTCAAGTTATATGATCAGTATAAGGCTACATTACAGAAATATGAAATTCTTGCTCCAATAGAGTATTTAGGTAAATTTTACTTCAATGTTAATATTGGAAACTCCAATCAACAAGGTAACATGTTGGCCAACATAATGAGTGGTTTATTTAAATAGAATAATACAAAAAAAAAAAACTGGAATCTAATAAACAGCTTCTACGTCTTTCACAATCGAACACAGATCCAACGCATCAACTAGTTCAGGTCTTTTCAGTTTGATCAATTCATGTTTCGCTTCCGAATATGTACACCAACGTCTCTGTCTCTTCTTCATTTCTGGCCATTCCGTGCTTAATTTGTCGACCTGCAATTCAAAAAAATGGAATTCAGATTTGGGAGTAGCTATATCTGAGTTGAATTCACCTTTGATCACCGGTGCTTTACTGCCTCGTGAATCCAAAACCACAGGCAATTTCTTAATAATGATCCCTTCAACTCCAGCTTCTTCCCATGTTTCTCTCACGGCAGTTTCCAATTCCGTCTCGTCCAATTCGTTTCCTCCCTTTGGCAAAATCCATCTATCTTTATGTTTCGACGACGATATCATGATGATCTTATCTTTGGTTTCATTCATACAGATACATCCCGCGACGATTCTTGCTCCAGTTTCGGCATTGTACCGTTGATTTTCTCTACCTTCCCTTGCGGTTGACAGTTTGACAGGCAAATTGGGGTTTTTGTAAGGTTCATCCATGGTTGAGTTTGCTTGTTGGTTTGAGTATTGCTTTTTTTTCCCTGGCTTCTTTATCTAGTTCAATATGGACTTTTTTTTTTTAAGTGGCGGGGAATTTGGAAACTAAAGTCGTGAACACATTATCCCACGTGAAATTTAATGCAATTGGTGAATACTCAGAAGTACATAAATAGATAAATTAGATATAGATTGTTTTTTTGTTTAGGTCCATGCAGGTCAATATAACACTTTTCTTAACTACATATCCACTATTTCTTAGCAATACCCGACAATTCACAGAGGTGGACTACCCAATTATCATGACTATCGTCAGGTTAATTAATTGTAATTACAAGTCTTCATCGTGGAAGTAAATCCTTGGGGATAAGAAAAAAAAATTAGTTGATGAAAAAAAATATAATATTTCTCTTTGATAAACTATCAACATGAGTCCCACCTACCGTGCTATCCAATTAAATGACATAAACCAACCGACATCCTTATTCTCCATCGTTCCTCAAACAGATTTGTTAGTTTCGGTAGCGAGCGGTGATACCAACTTAAAGTTAATTCAATCATACGACCAATCAATCGTTCCTATCCCCGTTGGTAGTTCCGAGATCAACGCATTAGACGTAAGTCATAAAGTCAATGCCATTGTCGGATCGCAGAATACCATATCAGTAGTCGATCTAGAAATCGGGGATAAACTATTCGATATAGAAAATATCCCTCGAGGTGTTATCCCACAGCAAGATGTCATTCATGATTGCAAATATATCAACGACAACTTAATTGCCGTTAGTGGGAATAGACCGTTTTTAAATTTCTATGATTTGAGATCCATCGAAAGTAATCCGACTCCAGTTGCAAGTTTCAAATGTGGAGGAGATGAAAATGTTTTAAACTCAATGGGATATTGTGGTAATTACATATCTGTTGGTGGATCAGATGGTGTAGTTTATTCAATGGATTTGAGGAGTCATAATATATTAGCTGATAAAGTCAGTGACCACCCAATTATATCTTTGGAATCATATAAAGGTGATGTGCTGATATTAATGGATGACCATGGTAATATTAAAATGTACAATTTGGCAACGCTGAATTTCTTGTTGCATTATAACATCAATAGTCCACCACGGAAACTACAGAAAAATTTGAACGTTCAATACATTGAAAAATATAGAAAAATTATAAATGGGAGCGGTGACGGAGCGGTTTGTTCTTGGAATGTGAATCCTAGACCGGAGAGTAAAGTACCGTATGTTGCTGATTTTTACGAATATTATGTTACTCATTTCGATCAACACGATATCAACACCAAAATCATCAATATTACCAAATATGATGTTGAACGGGAAAGGATGTTTGCATGTAGTGATGATGGTAAACTACACATTTGGGAAGATATGCATTTCCAAAAAGACAACTCGAATGAAAATATAGGTTATTGATGGGATGATCACGTGATATACATACATAATATTTATTTTTTTTTTGTTTTGATGTAGGAAAAATCCAAAAAAAAAATCTTCTTCTTCTTCGTCCTCCCCAAATGACTTGTTAATGAAATATCTACATTTGTTGGTAAGAAATCATGCTACCTCTACCTATTTTAGTAGATCTCCATTGAATTATGAGACATATTCGAAAAGATTAAAAAAAATATCTTCACTGATCTATAACCAAGAGCCTGCAGTGCTCTCAGATTTGATAAAAGCAAATCGACAACTTCAATTGAAAAATTCAGGAACCACTAAAATTGATAATTATTTCGGAATCAAACTATGTCCGAGTAATACAGTTTTGGAACAAGATTTATTTAATGTGTTGTTTACCAAGCGAATACCTAAAACACGAACAGTGGTTAGTGAATATTTGTTTACTGAACCACGTCCTACCAAGATCGGTGATGTCATAGATGCAACTACGGGGTTTTTCATAAATCAACTAGAAAGAAATAAAGTAGCTGATGTCGGTATTGTCTTTGCCAGTTTAAACTTGATACTTGAACAGAAAGATTATTACAATTGTTTTAAATTGATTGACAATACCGTTAATAGTGAATCTTATGCTGATTATTTGAAAACTAGGTTTATGCGACTTGTTGGATCATTTTCAGGGGTGAATTTATTATTGATTGGCTTGCAGTCTGTTTATCTACCCTTGATACCTCATTTGTTTTTAATTACATCCAATATCCTAATATCCAGTTTAGTTTATGTCGGATTTTTCAAGATAAATTTGATTAACAATAAAGTAGGGGACATACTTTGGCGTCCATACTTGTCAGTTTTCCATAAATATTTACATCATGCAGAATTCATGGCAGTTAACAAGATTGTCAACCATTGGTATGAGAATAACCAAGTAAATTTGAAAAATTTCCATTCGATCGAAGCAAGACTGGTGAAACCTAATTTGGATGTTTTTTACAATAATGATTATATATTGGAATCACCAGATCTGTCTAAAGATTTACAAGTTTATTTGAATCAAGAGTTGAATAAACGGAAAATTGTCTTACGTGAATCTCCCGAGGAATTATTATTTTTAGAATACTATACTTACCAAAAGGGGAAAAGTATCTTAAACAACGATTCAGATTTGAAATGGGTTGAACCAGATCAAGATCCTGCTGAATTGATAAAATTTAAGATTAATCATTGATGATGGTTTGTAGATCTAAATAAATAAATAATTTTAATTTTTTACTCAAATTTTGTTGCAAAAAAAAAGTTTTTTCTGTTTGGTCAGTTCTGACAGCAAAAGTGTTGGACAGATCACACCCACATTATACATGTCAACTACAATTAAAACAAAACAATCGATCTACCTAGCTAGTAATAAATACACTATTTTTTTGATGACCATATTCCCCAATTATACAACATTGATTACATAATAATCACGTGCACATATCGTTGCTAAACTTTTCTTTTTTTACATTTTTGAATTTCTTTTTTTTTTTGATTTTGATTTTGATTTTGCATACAACGTGGTTTAAAAATAAAAATTATAAAACAGCTCCAATAATTCCAGTCTTGATTATTTTATCCGTAGTAATCCATCACCTATCAACATCAACTCAATTGACTCAATTGGTTATACAATTCCTTATACTTATGGTCCCTTTTTCTTTCAAATCGACAAACGTTCTATCAAATTCGATATCTGTCTTTGTATTACCAGCAGGGTAAATTTCAACAGGAGATGATATAATTATATGCAGGCGCATAAAGAAAATTTTTTTTTTTTTATTTTCTTTGTCTGTCTCAATAATATTACGTATCTACTAAAAAAAGTGGTACATAATCATCAAACAGTAGTTAAAAATTTTCACTTCCCTCTCTCTCATCACCAAATTTATAGCTCAAAGAAAAAATTTTTCTTCCTTTTATAAAAATCTTCTTTTCTTTCTTCTTCTTCTTTTTTTTTTTTGAATTCTTCTTTTATTACAACAACATTTTGGAAAATGTCTGCTGCTAGTGAATCTAAATACTCCACTGAAGTGCTTTCCGAATTATTGAGCAAATTACAAGTTGCTGATAATAAGGATGAAGCTGCTTCTAACATTTCCACTTTCTTGAACTCATCTATCGTTGAACATGATGTTCCAGTCGAATTCTTTGAAGATTTGAAAAAACAAATCAAATCTAAAGATGCCAACACTAGCATTGCCGCTTTAGATGCTTACAAACACATTGCTTCTGCTAATGGTTTATCTCCATCTGTCGAACCATATGTTGTTGACTTGGTTGACGAAGTTGCCGCTAAATCTGGTGACAAGAACAAAGATGTTCAAGTTGCTGCTTCTGCCGCTTTATTGGCCATTGCTTCTGCCATCACTCCAACTGCTGTCAAAGCCATTTTACCAAAATTGATTGGTAACTTGACCACCACCAACAAATGGACTGAAAAAGTTGCCATCTTGAAAGCTGTCTCCCAATTGGTTGACACTGCTAAAGACCAAATCGCTTTGAGAATGCCTGAATTGATTCCAGTCTTATCCGAAGCTATGTGGGATACCAAGAAAGAAGTCAAAGAAGCTGCCACCGCTACTATGACTAAATCTACTGAAACCATTGACAACAAAGATATTGAAAAATTCATTCCTCAATTGATTTCTTGTATTGCCAAACCAACTGAAGTTCCAGAAACCGTCCACTTGTTGGGTGCTACCACCTTCGTTTCTGAAGTTACCATGGCTACTTTGTCCATCATGGCTCCATTGTTATCTAGAGGTTTAGCCGAAAGAGATACCGCTATCAAACGTAAAGCCGCTGTTATTGTTGATAACATGTGTAAATTGGTCGAAGATCCACAAATTGTTGCTCCATTCATGGACTCTTTGTTGCCAGGTTTAAAGAGTAACTTTGCTAACATGGCTGATCCAGAAGCTAGAGATGTTACTAACAGAGCTTTAACCACCTTGAGAAGAGTTGGTGCCGTTGGTGACAACGATGAAATTCCAGAAATTTCTACTGCTGGTGATATTCCAGTTACCTTGAACGAATTCAACAAATTGATTGCTGACAAGAAGATCGCCAAGAGATTCGACGTTGCTTTGAACTATATTGCTGCTATTGCTGGTGACTTGGTTGACGAAAGAGAAATCCAACCAGAAACCTGGTTGCAAAACGTTTTGCCATACGCCACTATCTTCTTGCACGAAAAAGAAGCTAAAGAAATCATTGAAGAATTCAGAAAGAGAGCTATTGACAACATTCCTCAACCACCAAATTTCGAAGATGAAGAAGATGAAGGTGAAGATTTATGTAACTGTGAGTTCTCCTTGGCTTATGGTGCTAAGATCTTGTTGAACAAGACTCAATTCAGATTAAAGAGAAACAGAAGATATGGTTTGTGTGGTCCAAATGGTGCCGGTAAATCTACCTTGATGAGAGCTATTGCTAACGGTCAAGTTGAAGGTTTCCCAACCCAAGAAGAATGTAAAACCGTTTACGTTGAACACGATATCGATGGTACCCATGCTGATACCACTGTCGTTGAATTCGTCATTGAAGATGGTGAAGTTGGTTTGACCAAAGAAACCGTTATCAACAAATTGACTGAATTCGGTTTCTCCGATGAAATGATTGCTATGCCAATTCAATCCTTATCTGGTGGTTGGAAAATGAAATTAGCTTTGGCCAGAGCTGTCTTGAAAAACGCTGATATCTTGTTATTGGATGAACCAACTAACCATTTGGATACCGTTAACGTTGCTTGGTTGGTCAACTACTTGACCACTTGTGGTATTACTTCCATTATTGTTTCCCACGATTCCGGTTTCTTGGACAATGTTACCCAATACATTATCCATTACGAAGGTTTCAAATTGAGAAAATACAAAGGTAACTTGTCTGAATTCGTCAAGAAATGTCCATCTGCTCAATCTTACTACGAATTAGGAGCCTCTGATTTGGAATTCAGATTCCCAGAACCAGGTTTCTTGGAAGGGGTTAAAACCAAACAAAAGGCTATTGTTAAAGTTTCCAACATGACTTTCCAATACCCAGGTACCACCAAACCACAAATTCAAGACATTAACTTCCAATGTTCTTTGTCTTCCAGAATTGCTGTCATTGGTCCAAATGGTGCTGGTAAATCTACCTTGATTAACGTTTTGACTGGTGAATTATTACCAACTGCCGGTGAAGTTTACGTCCACGAAAATTGTCGTATTGCTTACATTAAACAACATGCTTTCGCTCATATTGATAACCATTTGGACAAAACTCCATCTGAATATATCCAATGGAGATTCCAAACTGGTGAAGATAGAGAAACCATGGACAGAGCTTCTAGACAAATCAACGAAGAAGATGAACAAAACATGAACAAAATCTTCAAAGTTGAAGGTACTCCAAGAAGAGTTGCTGGTATCCACGCCAGAAGAAAGTTCAAGAACTCTTACGAATATGAAATTTCTTGGTTGTTGGGTGAAAACATTGGTATGAAGAACGAAAGATGGGTTCCAATGATGTCTGTTGACAACACTTGGTTGCCAAGAGGTGAATTGATGGAAACTCACGCCAAATTGGTTGCTGAAGTTGATATGAAAGAAGCTTTGGCTTCCGGTCAATTCAGACCATTAACCAGAAAAGAAATCGAAGAACATTGTGCTATGTTGGGATTGGATGCTGAATTAGTTTCCCACTCCAGAATCAGAGGTTTATCTGGTGGTCAAAAAGTCAAATTGGTCTTGGCTGCTTGTACTTGGCAAAGACCTCATTTGATTGTCTTGGATGAACCAACCAATTATTTGGATAGAGATTCTTTGGGTGCTTTGTCTAAAGCTTTGAAAGCTTTCGAAGGGGGTATTGTTATCATTACTCACTCTGCTGAATTCACCAAAGATTTGACTGAAGAAGTCTGGGCCGTTTTGGACGGTAGAATGACTCCATCCGGTCATAACTGGGTCCAAGGTCAAGGTTCCGGTCCAAGAATTGAAAAGAAAGATGACGATGAAGAAGACAAATTCGATGCTATGGGTAACAAGATTGCCAGTGCTAAGAAGAAGAAGAAGTTGTCTTCTGCTGAATTGAGAAAGAAGAAGAAGGAAAGAATGAAGAAGAAGAAGGAATTAGGTGATGCTTACGTTTCTTCTGATGAAGAATTCTAAGTTTGATAAAAAAAA